>CAUYQV010049242.1:0-25520 GCA_963574575.1 Galagoides demidoff | reverse complement strand
TGGCTGCAACCAAAAAATGGCCAGGCATTGTGGCCGGTGCCTGTGGTCCCAGCTACTTGGGAGGCAGAGGCAGGAGACTCGCTTGAGCCCAGGAGTTGGAGGTTGCTATGAGCTGTGATGCCATGGCACTCTACCCAGGGGAATAGCTTGAGGCTCCGTCTCAAAAAAAAAAAAAAAGAAAGAAAGAAACTGCCTACCTGCAGGCCTTCCTCTTTCCTAACTAAAGCCCAATCCCTGGGACAGCCCAGAGTATAGTCACTTTCTGTTCATTTCTGGCAGCTGGGACTACAGAGGCTTCTCTCTGCAGTCAGATGTCTCTGGGCTTAGAAGACATACCCTGAGACTGGGGGCCCAGGCCTGGACTGGCCACTGCCTTACACAGTAGCTTTGTGCATTGAGACTCCCTGCTCCATGGAACAGCAGTGAGGATGTAGACCAGTCAACTTCAGAAGGTAAGAGGGCCCTAACTTTCCTGTTGACTATGTTTCTAAGCTCCTAGAAAGGTTGAAATCAGGGGTTTCAATCTCTCCTGCTCTGCTTATTCAGCAAGTATGTGTCCATGCTATTTTGTCCTGCCCAGGCACTAAGTCTCTCAGTCGATGTCTTTAAACTTCCTACTTCCTGATCCCTGACTCTGAAAATCTGGGTTGTGACTTTAAAACCTAAAGACTTGACTGGGTATGATGGTTTGTGTCTGTAATACCAGCCTTTTGGGAGGCTGAGGCCAGGAGTTCAAGACCAGCGTGGGAAATTATACCTAAACTGCTGCCTCTACCAAAAAAATAAAAATTTTTTTTTGTTTGAGACAGTTTCACTTTGTCAACCTCAGTAGAGTGCTGTGGTATCATAGCTCCCAGCAACCTCCAACTCTTGGGCTCAAGCGATTCTCTTGCCTCAGCCTCCAGAGTAGCTAGGACTATAGGCTTGCAAGACCCGGCTATTTTTAGAGATGGGAGTCTCACTCTTGCTCAGTCTGGTCTCGAACCTGTGACCTCAGGGCAATCCACCCTCCTCAGCCTCCCAGAGTCAAAAAACATTTTTTTGAGACATAGTCTCACTTTGCCCCTAGATAGGATACAGTAGCATCATCAAAGGTTACTGCAACCTCAAACTCCTGGTCTCATCAATCCTCCTGCCTCAGCCTCCTGAGTAGCTGGGGCTATAGGCACCCATGACCATGCCCGGCTCATTTTTCTATTTTTAGTAGAGACGAGATCTTTCTTGCTCAAGCTTGTCTCAAACTCCTGACCTCAAGTGATCCTCATGCCTCGGTCTCCCAGAGTGCTGAGAGATTATAGATGACAGCCATTGCACCTGGCCTAAATTTTTTTTTTTTTAGACAGAGTCTGTCACCCTGGATAGAGTGCTGTGGTGTCACAGCTCACAACAACCTCAAACTCTTGGGCTTAAGCAATTCTCTTGCTTCAGCTTCCCAGTAGCTGGGACTACAGGCACACACCACAACGCCCAGGTATTTTTTGGTTGCAGTTGTCATTGTTGTTTAGCAGGCCCGGGACAGATTCGAACCTGCCAGCCTTGGTGTATGTGGCTGGCACCCTGCCGACTGAGCTAAGGGCACCGTCCCTAAAAAAAATTTTTTTTAAGTATTAGCCATGGGTGGCATCCATAGCACAGTGGTTACGGCGCCAACCACATGCACTGAGAATAGTGGGTTCAAACCTGGCCTGGGCTAGCTGAACATCAATGACAACTGCAACAAAAAAATAGCCAGGCGTCGTGGTGTGTGCCTGTGGTCCCAACTGCTTGGGAGGCTGAGGCAGGAGAATCGCTTAAGTTTGAGGTTGCTGTGAGCTGTGACGTCACAGCACTCTACCAAGGGTGACATGATGAGACTCTGTCTCAAAAATAATAATAATAATAATAGGGCGGTGCCTATGGTTCAAGGAGTAGGGCACCAGCCCCATATGCCAGAGGTGGCAAGTTCAAACCCAGTCCCAGCCAAAAAATAAAATAAAATAAAATAAAAATAATAATAAATATTTGCCAGCTGTAGTAAGTGTGCGTCTGTAGTCTAGCTACTCAGGAGGCTGAAGCAAAGGATTGCTTGAGCCCAGGAGTTCAAGGATACAGTGAGTTATAATCGGGCCTCTGTACTCCAGCCTGAGTAACAAAGTAAGACCCTGACTCTTCGGGGGAAAAAAAGAGACAACTAAATACTTCCCAACCCTAAATCCTGACCCCTATGACTAGGAATTGTTTGCAGCATCATAGCTCCTCCTCATTACCTCCATTCCTGTATTTAACCACATACATTTCCAGTCTTTCAGACTCAAAGCACAGTTCTATGGCTTCTGACCATGCAAGTAGGAGTATGGATAAGTGTGTATTCAAGTGTGTAAGGATGTGAAACATTGGTGTGTGTGTAAGCCTGTGAATGAAGCAGTGGGTGAGTGTGTGAATGAGAGTGGATGCCACGGGGTGAATGTGCATGCATGAATGCAGATGAGTCACATGCAGAGGGAGTGAGTGTGCCAGTGTGTGTAGGTGAGTGAGTAGAGTGAATGTGTTTGTGTGAGCATGTGCACACCCCGGTCCTTCATCAGTCTCAGCAGACACACCCTCACGTGTATGTGGGCACACGTGCACCTCAAAGGGCCAAAGGTGGCTCAAGCTATAAACCCTTATTCTGATAAAGGGAGGACTTTCTTCATAGTCCAGGGATCACTCTCCCTTCCCCACCCCCGGCATGGAAGTGGGTATACAGTAGGTAAAGGTCATCTCCATCAGGAATGAGTTCCCTCAGATGGGGGACTGCAGCCTGCCTCCCCTTCAGGCCAGGCCATCTACTCCCCTCCCTCCCCTGGTTTTCAGCACAGCCTTGTCAGTGACCCTGAGCAGAGGGGAGGTGAAGGATGAGGGTGGTAACCAGACATTCCAGGTGCTTCCTGCACTATGTGGGGTGAGGGTGCATCTCCATGGAGACGAACAGTGGACCATGTCCAGATGATTATCAGGGTTCCCAGAGTCCCCTGCTCCAGCTTCTCCCAGGCAGGCCTCAGATCTGAGCACAGTGAGGAAGCCTGACAAGGGCCCTTTGCTCTTCACAGGAGCTTCCAAAAAAGGCAGGGACTGGAGAGATGGGAGTGTCCTAAAACGGCTTCCCTGAAACAAGAGATCGAAGAAATTGGCAAAGGTGATAGGATTTAGTTTAAGGCTTTATCATCAGAGATGTCTGCCGACAAACATCTTAGGAAAGACTTTCTGATAGGAAGCTGTGAAGCATGGTTAGTAAATACAAATTGGGATTTTGGGAGTACCCTCAGCCTCCCTGGGATTGAGTCCCTCCCAAAAGCCCACACACATATAGGCTCCCCTCTAGATCCTCGGCTGGGAAGGGCTAATTTGGAGCCCAGGTCATCTCCTGGGATGAGATGTTGCAACCTGCTCCATGGGGAAGGGATTGAGAAAACTGGGTTCTGGTCTGGGCTCTCATGCACTGCTCTGTGACCCTAGGTGATGTTTTGGGCCTTAGTTTCTCCTTTACACAAGTAAGAAGTAGTCTCCTTTGGCACCCTCCACAGTCTAGGTGCTCAGACCAGGCACAGCCTCTTTGTTCCCTTTGCTACTCTCTCCCTTACCTCAATTAAACCTAATCCCAAAGGCCAAAGTCCTAGGTGATAGTAGAGATGCTATGTCCCAAGGAGCCCTCTGGCTGCTGGACAGACAGCCACTTCTCTGCCCCTAAGACTCAGAGGTGTTCCACTTGGCAAGGCCCCTTTCTATCTCCCTGGGGGCCCCAGTGTCTTAGAATCTACCCTCATTGCACTACCTGCATTTCCTGGGCTCACAGCTCAGGGTCTCCATCCAGGATGGGCCTCCTCCTCACAATAAGACTGGGACTGTCTCTGGCTTCTGGGGTCTCCATGTACTGGGTGGAGTAGTTCTTCTTTTCCCTTTCCCACCCCACCCAAATCTACCCTGCCCATGTTTCCCCAAGCCTAGAGGTGCCCCACCCAGTTTTTCAGAAAAACAAAATCAAGAGGAAAGAGAATGAAGGAAGGAGTTCATTGCCAGGAATTAATGAGGAGACATCCCTTGGGGTAAAAGTGGGATCTGTTTGGCGTGAGAGTCACTGGTAGATATACACAGACATGGACTCTGGTGTTCACAGGATGTTTACTTACAGGTACATGAAGAAAGAGCCACACATAAAGAGTCAGGTCAGGCAGTGACAGAAAGAGACAGGACATGGTCTCCCAGAGGCTGGAACCTGCATAGAGACATAACCAGACATACTAAAAGAAAGGCACATGCAAAAACACTGAGAAATGCACACTTGCATGTGTGCACACACACATACATGCATACTGAGGCAGGCATACAAAGAAACAGCAACTAAGCTCAAGTTTCAGGGAGGCTACTTTTAATCCAAGCAAGTCAGAATTTTCAGGAAAATTGGGCTTCTCCAAAGTGGGCTGTGGATGGAGCTTAATGCAGGAAGAAGGGACAAAGGTGAGGCATGGAATGTAACTACCTTCCTGTGGGGTGATTCTCTTTCTGTAGCCACCCTAGAAAGTGGACTGCATGGATTGGGAGAGGAAGAGTTTCCTTTCTAGAACTTTCTAACAGCCAGAACTGCTAAAGGAAGACACACCTGGAGGTGAGGCTCTTCCCTCACCTTCTACCCCTGGAAGAGACACACAGCTACCGGATGGCTCCTATCCCTACCAGTCTCTGCCCTGACTCACTGCTCCCAGTCCTGGTGAGCGAGGCCTTACCCTTTCTCTTGTGGTCTGAAGCTGCATGCTCCTCTGTCTGCCCTGTACAACTATGGCTGTGGCCCCCTCATGTCTCCCCTTAGTCCCTCCCAAGAAGCCTTGCAGAGTCAAGGCACCACAAGCCATTGATTGCCCTTACTCTTCCTCCCTCCTCCTCTCAAGAAAGTCAGAATCCATGGAAGGAATCTTAGGAGGAAGAGGATATTGAATTCAATTACTTTTTTTTTTTTTACACGCTCTGTTGGGTATTAGTCTGTTCCTGGGCTGGAGTGCTATGGCGCAATCAGAGCTCACCACCTCAAACTCTCGGGCTCAAGTGATCCTCCTGCATCAACCCCCCAAGTAGCTGGGACTACAGGCACATGCCACCACACACACTTTATTTTTTTATTTGTTTTTTGTAGAGATGAGATCTCACTGTTGTCCAGGCTGGTCTCAAACCCCTGGCCTCAAGCAATCTTCCCACCGCAGCTTCACAAAGTGCTTGAATTGCAGGTGAGCAGAGCCTCAATGACCTTTTGTTTCCTCAGTGACCTTAATAAAACAGCCCTCAGCATCCTTCCTCCACCCCTACCTCCATCTCTCGTTCTGTAGGAAAAGTCATGAGGTAACATTTATTGAGGAATCATCCACTGGTTACAGTGTTAACTCCTTTTCATGAATTATCTTCCATTATTTTCTCTTCTCAATATCCCCCAATTCACAAATAAGGAAACTGAGGTCCAGGGAAAGAACATGACCACCCCCAAGTTTACACAGCCAGCTGGACCTAGAATCCAGGCCTGACTACCCACTACTCACTTCTACCACCTCCTGGGCTGACTGGTCAGGGCCGATAGCAGGATTGGAGAGAAAAATAGGGGAGAAAGACACAGAACATGCCAAGGAGGACAGAAAGAAACCCTGCTGCCATATTCCCCACCAAAGTTTTTGTCCTTTCTCCTGCCCCACCCACCCCTAGGACCTGGGAAGGGGGCACTCCCTCTGACTCAGGTCCCCCTAACATGCCTCTTGGGAGCTGGGGAGAAAGAAGAGGTAGAGAGCTGAGTTTGAATTGCCTTTCCCCACCTCCCCAGGCAGAGTGCTGATAAGACCTGGTGTTTGCCACCCCCTATCTCTGGGCCATGGTCATCTCATCTGTGAAGGTTGGGGAGCAAGAGCTGGCTTAGCTTCTAAGAACCTCAATTCTCTTATTGGACCCAGGGATCCCCTGGCTCCCATGAGGTTAACTCTGAGAGAGTAATTGGGTAGGGGATGCCTTCCCTTATATTCCCAGTGAAAGGTGAGGATCTGGGAAGGGATGAGAAAATGAGAAGAGCTTCCTGGGCTCATGTGTGCAGAACCCCTTGCTTTCCCTGCTTAAGTCAGAGTGCCAGAGTAAGCCCAACCCCTGCCCAATGGGCACGGAGGTGCGTTAGACTGAAGAAGTGAAGCAGAGAGGAGATAGGGAGGAATGAAACTGTGGTCTATGGGCTTTGGGCTTTGACAAGTGACTGTGGAAGATGGTGGGAAGAGCAGGGATGACTTCCTGGAGGAGGCATTAAAGCAGATCAGGACTTTAATAAGCCAAGATGGGAGTGAGTTGGGACTTTGGAGCAAAGGTGTGAAGTTTGGAACTGCTAAGATCAAGCTCAGAGCTTGGTGAAGAGGCTCTCTCCATGACTGACCCTCCCTATCCTGGCAAGGCCAGAGTATGACCCCCAGGGTATCTAGACCAGATTAGACACCCAGCTGGGTACTGAGAGTAATTGTGGCCAGACACACTGAAGCTCCTTAATTGGCCCCAGAAAAATAGCAGAACAAACAGAAAGATATTTGCACAATTGGCAGTTTCAGGCATACATTTTATTGTTTTTTTATAAAAGGGCAAGAGTACATTTTTGAATAGAAGATTAAAGGAGTGAAGTCCCTTTTAAAAAGGGGTCTTCCAATCCCCATCCCTAAGACTGTAACATCTGCTATACATATTAAAAAACAAAAACAAAACAAAAGCAAACATGAAACTTATGACCTGGACTTCACCCCACCCCATTATGCCTACATTATGACAGAAACGTGTTGCAGCTTCCACTCCGTCCAGCCTGAGCTATGACCCCTTCTCTCAGCTCTACACGTATCCATCCACCCAATCTCCCAAAAGCCTACAGAAGTTTCTGCTTAGGAAAAAGGGCAGACACACACACACACGCACACAATCAGAAACATGTTCAACTGGACGGCCTCCATATGGGGCCCCTGAAACATGCATGCTCTGGCACTTTCCTTGTTCACAGAGTAACATATTATCTTCCCCTCTCACTAGGCTCCTCCTTTAGCTAAAATACTCTCTGCTTGGTCCCTTGCCCTGAATATCTGAGAAATTACACATACACACACACACACGTGAACACACACCTGCTGCCCATTCTCTCCTTTTGGGTGATGAAGAGATTTATCCACACAACCTCATTCCACCACACCTTAAGTGCAGTGGCCTAAGGTCCTATCTGGGCAGGATCCAGTGGAAATCCTGAAGGGGGCTGTCCAGTGGGGTGCAGGTAGACAGGGAGCGTCATAGCTGGGAGGGGGATCATGAAGGGGGCTTCTAGGTAGTGGCCCCTGCACAGTCAGTGATGCTCAGGGGTGGGTAGGGTGGCCCCCTGCCCACTTAAACTTGTTCCTTGTGCTTCACATGGGCCAGCTTGACATTCTCCGACTCAGTGGAGGGTGGGGGCTGCTCCAGGTGGCAGCCGATCATAAGTTGGTACACAAAGACACCCGCAATGGAGCCCAGGAGTGGAGAGACAATGGGCACCCACCACCAGTGCCGGCCGGTCCTGCAGGACAGACACATGTGTTCAGGGGAGGGAGGGGCAGGGTAAGGCAAAGCAGAGGCAGGCTGGGCTAAACCAGGTGAGGGTTGCACTCACGTGAAAACTTCAGAACCCCAGCCAGCAATGGCGGTGAAAAGGCGAGGGCCAAAGTCCCGGGCAGGGTTGACAGCATAGCCAGAGTTGAAGCCCATAGAAGTGCCGATGACCAGGACCACCAGGCCCACAGTGAAGGCCTCCAGACCGCGGGGGACAGGGTTGTTGTAGGGGTCAACAATGGCCAGCACACACACGATGAGGGAGGCTGTGCCTATGAACTGGAGAGTAGGGAGAACAGGTAAGGAGCAACACCCTTCCAACCCTCCCTTCCCTATAGCTCTAACTTCCCTGCTCTCTAAAGCAGCGGTAAAGCAGTTTGTGTGTGTCTGAATCTGCTGGAGAGGGCAGTGCCTGTGGCTCAGTGAGTAGGGAGCTGGCCCCATATACTGAGGGTGGTGGGTTCAAACCCAGCCCCGGCCAAACTGCAACAAATAAAATAGCCGGGCATTGTGGCGGGTGCCTGTAGTCCCAGCTACTCGGGAGGCTGAGGCAAGAGAATCACCTAAGCCCAAGAGCTGGAGGTTGCTATGAGTTGTGATGCCACAGCACTCTACCAATGGTGACAAAGTGAGACTCTGTCTCTAAAAACAAAAAGAATCTGCATTTTTTTTTTTTTTTTTTTGAGGCAGAGCCTCAAGCTGTCCCCCTGCAATCTCCAACTCCTGGGCTCAAGCAAGTCTCTTGCCTCCAACTCCCAAGTAGCTGGGACTACAGGCACCCGCCACAATGCCTGGCTATTTTTTGTTTGGCAGGCCCGGGCTGAATTCAAACCTGCCACCTTAGGTGTATGTGGCTGGCGCCTTAGCCACTTGAGCCACAGGCACCTAGCCAAGAGCTGCATGTTTTATAAGTATTCTGCCCTTGTGTTTCTCAATTTGTTCCACAAATTGAGAAATCCTGCTGAAGTCAAGGATACCTATCCCCCAGCCAGCCCTTGATCAAGCAGGGCAATTTGGTCTCTCGCCCTGTGTTCCCTTCACAGGTCCCCAGTCCATACCTGGTCGAAGAAGCCATTGACCATGTCCAAGTGTCCAGAGGGATAGGTGGCAAAAATGCCGGCTGTGCCATTGGGGCCGGAGACTATAAGCTGATTGCTGGCAAAGCTCCAGATTGCATCTGGTAACAGATTAGACCCAGAGTGGATGGGGGCAGAGACCTGGGTCTAGCCTCCCCTCTCAGGCTGAGTCCTCCCCACCCTCCGAGGGGTCACAGGTGAATATCTTAACTGCCATACTACTCTGGAGGCAAATGGGGTGGAGAGGGGCGGAGTGAAGGGCCTAAGACTCTTGTTTCCCAACTTGTTTCTTTCCTCTCATGCCCCCTACCTTGGGCCTGTGTGTGAATGAGTGAGTCATGAGCCCGGGGCTCGGGCAGGCCCCAGCTCTCTGTCAACGAAAAGCCTAGTGCCAGCAGGTCCCAGAAGAGGCGGGGGATAGTAGAAGAGGGCACGGTGAGGAATGCTTACCATAGTACAGCCCAAAAACAATCCCAGCACCCAAGAAGGCTCCCAGAGTTTGAGCCAGGGTGTAGATGGGCAGCTTGATCCAGGGCTCACGGGCCAGGAAGCACATGGCAAAGGTCACAGCAGGGTTCAGGTGGGCCCCTGGGCAGAGGAGAGATAGCACCTATTATCTATAGCCTGCCACAGGGGGAGGCCTGGGCCCTTCACATATTGTTCCTCTCTAGCCCCAGTGAGAAGGGGGCAAAGAAGGGTTTCTTTTTTTTGAGATAGAGTCTCAGTTGTGGTTGCCCTGGGTGGAGGGCCTTGACATCATAGTTCACAGCAACCTCCAACTCTTGGGCTCAAGTGATCCTCTTGCCTCAGTTTTTCTGTTTTCAGTAGAGACAGGGTCTCACTTTTTGCTCAGGCTGGTCTCAAACACGTGAGCTCAAGCAATTCACCTGCCTCAACCTCCCAGAGTGCTAGGATTATAGGCATGAGCCATTTTGCCTGGCCCAGAGAAGGGTTTCTTGTGTAGGATGGTGGTTGGACTATATAATAGGCCACCTCCAATAATCTCTGATTCTGAGGTGAGAGTCAAAGATTCAAAGTGTCAAATTTCTTCTCTACTTTCTTCTCCTGAGGGCCCAACGCTGAGGCCACAGGTATGACCTGCCCTGAGGAATGTCCTATACCCCATTCCCCAGTGGCACTCTTAGTAGGAATTTTGCTGTTGAGGGGCCAGGGCTGAGGGTGGGGTTAAGCTTAGCCTTACCAGAGACCTGGCCAGCGATGAGGATGCCCAAGGTGACAGCAAAGCCAAAGGCCAGATTGATGGTAAGGAAACCGCCATGAGTGCCCCTGCTGAGTATGACCTGGGCCACGGAACCACAGCCAAACATCTGTGTCAGGAAACAGAACAGGGCAGAGAGGTAAGGACCAGTAACTCTTGCTCCAGAAGGATGGGGTGAAGCCAGGAAGGGCAACCTCTGCCTGCCGCCACTGGGAGAACTGGAAGACCTTCCTGGAATCCAACTCAAACCCCTCCTGCTGCAATTACACTCCCCAGAAAAGGGAGAGGGAGATATGCCCTTCCACACCCAATGTCCCCACTCTAATATAAGAGGACCCTGTGGGCTCGGCGCCTGTGGCTCAAGCGGCTAAGGAGCCAGCCACATACACCTAAGGTGGCGGGTTCGAATCCCCAGCCCGGGCCCTCCAAACAACAATGATGGCTGCAACCAAAAAAAATGGCCGGGTGTTGTGGCGGGCGCCTGTAGTCCCAGCTACTTGGGAGGCTGAGGCAGGAGACTCACTTGAGCCCAGGAGTTGGAGGTTGCTATGAGCTGTGATGCCATGGCACTCTACCCAAGGGGATAGCTTGAGGATCCGTCTCAAAAAAAAAAAAAAAAAAGAGGACCCTGTGGAAGGGCCTGGAAGCAGGGTTTATGACAAGGAGACAGAAGATGGTTGAACCATCTTCACTGATTTTCCTTGAATCCCAGCAAGAGTGGGGCACATAGGGGAACAGCTTTCACCTTAGCACAGCTTCTCCCCCCAGTTGCCCCAAAGAAAAGTTCAGATCTTCTGAGCTGATAACCAATCTTGTGTCCTACCCTCCCCCAACATTGCTTGAGATAAATTGATCGAGTTTCAACTCTTTCCAGTGAAATCAGTATAGTGAGAATAAAGAGATTAAACTGTCAAAAAAGAAAAAAAGAAAAGAAAAGCTCAGGTGGTGGTCATGGTGGTGAGGGAGGAGGCTAGAAGTGAGGTGAGTCCATTCTGAATCCAAGATGGACATCATGTCCTCCTCTCAGCACCCTTACTGCTCTGCCCACATGCTCTCTGTGTCCTGATGTCCAGCTTCCCTGCTCAGATTTGGAGGTCCTAAAAACAGGGATCTGTGTGGTTCCTCTCACTGTCCCCAGTCTAGGACCCAGGACAATGCAGATGAGGAGATTGGTTCTAAATTTTCTGCCAGGGATGGGGAAACTAAAGGCAGCTAAAGTCCCTGGTGTTTTTCAGGTATAGGACATACTGTATGTCTGCTCCCTTAGTTCACACATGAAAATGCTCTATAGCAGCTAAAAAGAGCAAGCCCCCAGTGTGTCCCCCAAAGCTGTTCCCTCCACCCCCTGCCCCAGGTCTCCTCTCCTACCTACCCATAACTAAAGGTTTTATGCATACACAACAGGTAGTTACCAGAACCTGTGCTAAGGCTCCTATTCACTCTGATGGGTCAGTGCCTGTTGCACTGGGTTGTTCAGCATTTTGATTACCATCACTCAGAAAGACCAAGAGATAGTGGGGAAGCCAGCAGCAGTGATGCAGTGAGGGCAAAGGTATGCAGGCAGGTGAGAGCAAAGATCAGAGATTGTGAGCTTAAGGAGGGGAAACAGGCACGTGAGGGTTTGGGGCACCCTGCCCGGCTTGGCAGGCCCTAGCCTCAGCTACTTGCCTGCCTGCCTGCCTGAGGCCCAGACCTGGCTCCATCCCAGAAGGCCTTTGGGGGAGGAGCTGTCAGAGCCAGTTCCACCACCTTGGGGCTAATCTTCCTCTTCCTCCCTCACCCTCCTGCCTTGTGTTCTTGGCCACCACCACCCCCCCCCACACACACACACACACCCTACTAGGTACCCCAAAGAAAGGGGCTTTTTTTACCCAAAAGCCAATCCTCCCACTGCAGACTCTAGGTCCCCGGCCCACAGAGGTATATGCAGGCAGCCCTTACCTGCCACTTAAGAGTCTGCCAGGACCCTTCTGTTCAGGCAGTCCTTGAGGTTCTGCCTTTCACTGATACCAAATGCCTCACACCCACCTAAGCCTGAAGGTCTTCTCCACATCCATAACACCCTCCTGTGGTCTGAGATAAGCCAAATGATCCCGAGGCTCAGTATGAGGAGTGACTGCTCCTTTATGGGGGAAGGCAAACTGAGTCTTGGGAGGGAATAAGGAGGACCCTCTATGAAAATGGTGGACACCCTCCTTTTCCTGGCGGCTCTTATCAATCAGATAGGGAATGGGGGCCCTGAGGCAGGAGGACAATAAATGCCATCTCCCATTCCCTTCTTGGCATGTAAGAGGGGGTTGGAGATGACTAATACAGCCGCTAGTCTTATGAGAGGGGCTGTGGGTAAAATACCCCACGTGGCTTCCTCCTTCCTTTCACCATAGAGTCCGCTCCTCCATCACCACCTATTTGGAGTGGGCTTCCCCCAGCCCTACTTACTCCTAGTTAAGCTTCTTCTCCACAGGGGACCAGCTGGTCTATATTACCTGGGGCTAGTTAGGGTGGAAAGGGAGTTACCCACAAACTGCAATGCAGTGAATGGACCCAGAAATAACCCAGAGGAAAACAGATGTAACCATATGAACGACTGAAAAGCAGAGAGTAACTGGGACAGGAAATGAAGAGTCTAACTGGCGTGTCAACCAGACCCAAGAAGTACAAACAGAGTCACCCAGGAACAACCTGGGGCGACTAGTGTAACCAAGGAGTAACTGGGACTGAGAAGTAACTCAGGCAAGGGAACTATCTACTCAGAGAACCCACAGAGTAACTCAGAGTGCTAACAATCTTCTGCATGGCCGCTGACAGTATCTGTCTGACAGCATCTGTCAGAGTCTGGGAGTCACTCAGCCTGAGGGGAGCAACTTCAGACACCCAACTCCTGTGTTTGGGGCCCAGCTTCCTCTATAGGATCTTCTTTTCCTCCGTTCTTGCTGTTTGCAGCCTCTGCCTCCACCTGCAGCAAACTGTCCTCACTTCGCTGCAACTTTTGGACTTTCTGAGGCTTAATTATTCATTAGGGGCCAGACACCCAGAATACAAAGAACTTAATGGGGCCCGTTTACCTTTGCTTCCTCCCCTGCTTCCCATAGCTGGGACTCCGAGAACCTGGTGGGCATGGGAGGCAGGAGAAGGGGTTGGTAGTCCCAGACTGCAAGAGTAACCACAGCCCCTAGCCCGAGAAGGTAAAGGATCAGAGCTGTCACTGGGGAGTAACAGCTATCATTCTGGCAAGTCAGAGCTGTCAGAGGAGTTACAACTACGCAGAAGAGGGCTTTGGGGGTCAGATTGACCCTCCAGGGTAAATCCCAGGTGTCAGAGCTGGAGAGGTAGGTCAAGGCTGTCTAGAAAATCACAGCATCTCAGGGTGAACAGAGGGACTGAGGAGTGTGGGGCTGGAGACAGAAGGACTTATCAGCCTCCTCCACTCACCACAAGAATAAGGGTCCCCAAGCACTCAGCCAGAGCTTGGCGGAGCAACCGGTGGCGGATGTGGAGCATCTCCCCGCAGCGGGACACCAGCTCCTTCTGTCGGCCCATGGCGGTGGCAGGTGCAGCGCTGTTGGGCGGGAAGGAGCAGCGGGCTCAGCGAGCTGTGGCCGGGAGCGCTGGCGGTGCCCTTTATAAAGCTCGGAGGCCCGTCCCGCCCACACGCAGCCCCGCCCTCCTAGACTCGCCCAGGGCAGGGAAGGGCGGTCGGCCCCCCTCACCAAACCCGGGAGGCTGATGGGGATGCTGGGGTGCCGGGAGCTGGTGAGGAAGGTGAGGGACATGGGGTGTGAGGAGCTTGGAGGGTGGGGTTGCTCTCAGAGGACACTTAGGGGATGGGGTGTCATGGGGCCCAAGAGAGGATTAGAGGGATCTGAGAGAGAGGATTATGGGGACCTGAGAACCGATGGTGGGGTACAGGCAATGTACATGGCTGGGGAGAATGGAGCTGCCAAAGAAAGAGACCCCTTGGGCCCACTCATACTGAGCCCTGTGGTCCTCCCACCACAGGTTGGAAGAGACCTGTCAGAAAGGAACTGGAGGCCAGGCAAGGTGGCTCACGCCTGTAATCCTAGCACTTTAGGAGGGTCATGTGGTGGATTGCTTGTGCTCAGGAGTTTGAGACCAGCCTGAGTAAGAGCAAGACCTGTCTCTATTAAAAATAGAAAACTGGATCTGTATGCTAATAGGCGCCTGTAATCCCAGCTACCTGGGAGGCTGAGGCAAGAGGATCTCTTCAACCCAGGAGTTTAAGGTTGCTGTGAGCTATGCCACAGTACTATACCCAGGGTGACACAGTAAGACCTTATCTCAAAAAAAAAAAAGAAAGAAAGAAAGAAAGAAAAGACAGAGAACAGAATTGGCCTCAGACCCCAGCTCTCCAGGATGATTTCAGTCAGGGGGCTGGAGGGAGGAGGCTGTGGGCCCCAGGTAAGAAGAGACTTTCTCATGGTCCAGACCCAGGTGGGCCAACAGAACACATGTGCTGAGTTTCAGCCAGCCTTCATGGGCCCTTCTCCTTGCTCTGCGAGTGCATGTCACACGTTGCACGTCCTGGCCAGCTTCACCCACAGCTGTGTCCCTACATAATGTATGTCCTGTGTGCCTGAACATGGGGCTGGGCATTCCTCATAGGTGTGCACATGTTTGTTGAACATAGTTAGGTGGACAGAGGTTGTTACACGTGTACCTGCGTGCATTGCCCACATGGCTCCAGAAGCTGAGCTGCTGCAGTTGTCCTGACATGCCACATGCTACATGCCTGCCAAGAGGGTGAGTCCCAGTTGTTTTTAACCCTCTCCTCTCTCTTCTGGCTAATCCTCAGCCAATGAAGTATCTGTTCCTTTAAAAGATTAAGCTAGCTTAATTGTGAGGGAGTTAGCCCATCGGAGGGGAATCATGGAGCATGTGCTCAATGCTAGTTTAATAACAGGGAAAGTGAACAGGATCTGGTGGCCCAGGCCCTGTTCCCTCAGGACAAAGAGCAAAGAATTTGCCCTCATCCCAAGTCTCTATTGTAGCATTGCTGGAGGAGATCAAAGAAACTACATTTTCTAGAGGGACTTAATTCAGGTGGGCTCAGGACTCTGGAGACTTGTTCCTTGAGGAATGGCTGTCAGAAATAAAAGTTTCCCAGTCCCAGAGATGGTTCATGCCAAAAGAGGTGTGTTTTAGCAATACAAATAGGGCAGATTCACACATGTGCTGATGTGTTCCTTCACACGTGTACACACACTGCCTATGGCTTGCAGTCACACATTCACTCACCTATAGACACTGAACTCATGGGATCCCATTCATCTGAGAGCCTGACCATGGGCTCACACCTATATCAAACCCATATGGGGGCTCGGTGCCTGTGGCTCAAGTGGCTAAGGCGCCAGCCACATACACCCAAGGTGGCTGGTTCGAATCCCCAGCCCGGGCTCACCAAACAACAATGACGGCTGCAACCAAAAAACAGCTGGGCGTTGTGGCGGGTGCCTGTGGTCCCAGCTACTTGGGAGGCTGAGGCAGGAGACTCACTTGAGCCCAGGAGTTGGAGTTTGCTGTGAGCTGTGATGCCAGCCCTCTACCCAGGGGGACAGCTTGAGGCTCCTGTCTCAAAAAAAATAAAATAAAATAAAAATAAAAAAATAAAACAAACAAACCCACATGGGGGGGATGGCACCTATGGCTCAAGGAGTAGGGTGCCGGCCCCATATGCCAGAGGTGGTGGGTTCAAACCCAACCCCAGACCAAAAACTGCAAAAAAAAAAAAAAAACCCACACAGGGGGCCTCTCATGACCGTTGGCCCAGAATGATGCACACCACCCCTGAGGCCATCATGGGCTGGGACGCCCTGTGGTGAATCAGGGAGCCATCACTGAGTACCTGCCCACTGGCCTCACCACAGCCTGTGACTCAAGACAGAACCATAGACTCCCGGTGTCAGAGCCCAGACCAAAGGCTGTGGGAGAGGAGAAACACCTCCTGTTATGCTGCTCTCTCTTTTCCCCACCCTACAGTATGCCTCTCTGGCCCCTCGCTGCCTCAGGTGGGGCTGCGAAGGCAGCATGGGACAGGAACTGGCAAGGGACTTTTCTTTTCTTTTTCTTTTTTTTTTTTTGAGACAGAGCCTCAAGCTATCCCCCTGGGTAGAGTGCCATTGCATCACAGCTCACAAAAACCTCCAACTCCTGGGCTCAAGCGAGTCTCCTGCCTCCGCCTCCCAAGTAGCTGGGACCACAGGCGCCCGCCACAACATCTGTCTATTTTTTGGTTGCAGCTGTCATTTATGTTTGGCGGGCTCAGGCTGGATTCGAACCCGCCACCTTAGGTGTATGTGGCTGGTGCCATAGCCACTTGAGCCACAGGCACCAAGTTGGTATATTTCATATTAATATTATTTCTTACAATCTTCCTGAAATGAGCACTGCAGAGAGTGTGAATTGGGCCCTTTGAGAAGCTTTCCTGATGTTATTTCTTTTTTTTTCCTAACAAATGGAGTGTGGTGTTTGCCTCTCCTGGCCTTTCAGACACGCATGGGAGGTTTCAGAGTGTGCAGGTCAAACGTAAAACTTCAGTGTTTCTGGCCCCTGAAGGCAAAGTAAGAAAAGGGTTGAAATTGCAAAATTCCACCCTGAGAATGTTCTACAAAGACACACAAAAGCATACAGGAGTACAATTTGGATTCATTCACGTGCTGCGTCCTTAACACCTCCTGGAGAAGCCCCACGAAACACCACCGCAGGCCGTTCCCGCACGGGAAGGAACCGCATTTCACCACCGTCTGACACCTGTTTATAGCAGACCTGCTTTCTGCACACACGATTATTTATGCACAGTAGATGTGCATTATTTAACACTACTACTAGACCAAAATGGGAATCTTCTCCATGCATCTTTGAATAATAGGCCCTCAAACCCTTTTTCCCCTAAAATGATTATATTCAGTCTTAAATAACTTGAAAATCTTCCATTTCAAGGGAAAACAAACCCTTTGTATTTAAAACTTCTGGACCAGAGTGTTTTACCAGCTTAATAAAGCAATGGTTGACAAGAGTGAAAGAGGACACTTCCCACAGTTAACTTACAGAGTGTGAGAACTTCCCTGGGTCCATCTCAGCCAAAAGAATAACCCAGTCCATTCTCAGACCCCGGAAACCCAGGCTGTGCCTGAGCCAGACAGGCCTGTTTAACCACGTCGGCCCACACACACCCACCCTTGCCACACTGGTCCCAACACAAGCTGTATTCTGGTCTTCGGAATTTACACATAATAATGTGCACATTATTTTTTTGCTGGTGTTTTCTGCCAATTTCCAAGGAGAAACCGTACAATCCCTCCAGTGCAGAAGTGCAATTCAGAACTGTTTGCATCTCCCACAATGATGCTGTGCCCGTTCCATTTTAGGCAGGGAAATGTGTGTGAAAACTCAAAAGGCCCTTTCTGCTTGCAAAGTAGGGGCCGCTTTTACATAGTAAACATGATATTGTGACCCTTATCCCGCAGCTGTGAGAAAAGAAGACCTTCTGGAGAGGACACTGGACAGAAAGAAACCACAAAGAAAAGGATCTTGTGATGAAGGGCAGCGTCTTCTAGGACAGACTGATTTCTGCTCAAAGCCACAAAATATGAATACAGTCTGTGTGCCGAGAGCAGAAGCAGAGAGAGCAGTGTCGGGATAGGCTCAGGTGAGCACTCTGAGGTCAGGTGAGCGCACTGAGGTCAGGTGGGCACGCAGAGGTCAGGGGTGCACCCAGAAGCCAACACCCCCACAAGACCTGATGGCAGGCCCTTAGCTCAGAAACCCCCACCTGCACCTAGGAGGCCAGGGTGGAAGTCACCAGGAGGAAAGCAGGCCATTGTCACCATCCCCCATAGGAGGCCGGTGAGGAAGTCACCAGGGGGAAAGCCGGTAGTCGTCACCATCCCCCCTAGGAGGCCAGCAGTCATCAGGAGGAAGTCCTCCTGGAAGTCACCGGGAGGAAAGCGGGCCATCATCACCATCCCCCCTAGGAGGCCGGCAAGGAAGTCACCAGGAGGAAAGCGGGCAGTCATCACAGTCCCTCCTTGGGTCCTCCCCGCCTCAGATGAGGATGGAGGCTGAAAAGCTGACACTCGGCCCTGCACATTCCCTCTGGGGAATGAGCAACTCCCACACACACATACACTGCAGCAGCTCTCACCCACCGGGATGCTAACCAGGTGAGGCCTGCCAGGGCTACGTCCCCAAGCCCCCACGTCCCACTGCAGTGAGGTGATGCCCCCACTCAGATAACACCTCCCATGTGGCATCATCCTGAACACAGGACAAGCGGCTGGGGGATTCAGCCTCTCAGGGCTCAGTCCAGGGGAGCAGGCATCAGCCGTCAGCAGGCGTGTGCCAATAGCTCTAGGCTGCAAACACATGCAAGAGCTACAGAAGGTGACCTCGCCCAGAGCCCCCAGGGCCCTGGAACCTCACTGCACATTACTGAACTTGGGGAGTGGGTAAGAACAGTGCCGATGGTCCCTGATACTGTCACGACCCTCTAGAAGGGTGATTTTCAACCAGTGAGACGGCAGAGGATCTTAGGTGTGCCAGGAAAATTTTTAAAGATCATTAAGTTATTTCCGAAACCAGTTCCAAACACAGAAAGTATATTCTTTTTGTTTATTTTGTTCTTTGATCAACATAATTTTATTTATTTATTTATTTATTTTGCAGTTTTTGGCCGGGGCTGGGTTGGAACCTGCCACCTCTGGTATATGGGGCCGGCGCCCTACTCCTTGAGCTGCAGGCACCGCCCTGATCGACATAATTTTAACTGTGTCATGGAAGTTTAACTACAGGTTCAAGTGTGCCGTGAGATTAAAAAAAAGATTGAGAAACACTGGTCTAGAAGATAAAAAGGTGGACGAAAACTGTGATCAGGGCTTTGGGTTCTGAGACCCCTGCCTGTTCTCAGTTCAGGTTCTGACTGTAGAAGGAAAAGCTTTAAAAACCACTTCACAGGCCAGTGATACTTTACAGTTCTCATGGAGGAAAGAGCTGACTCACACCTCCAGGTAATGCCCATTCCCAGAATGGCAGGTGACCGGCAACCCTTAGGAAACCACGGCCAGCTCTATACGTGTGTACACCCACTCTCTCCTGCCCCTCTCTGTGTCTGTCTGGGTCTCTCCCCGGCTCTCTTTCTCTCTGACTCTCATCTCTCTCCCCCCGTAAGAGTAAAGTTCTTTCTCTCTGATCTCTCTGTCTTTCTGGGGAGGGGCAGCAGACAGAAACAGACAGGAGGAGAACAAACAGCAGGATCGAATGCTGTTCTGTGATTCACTCAGAACGCGACATTTCAGCAATGTGCAGCCTCGGAAGCCGCTCCCTGGGCACATATTCTATCTGTTATGACTACGATGTAAAACTAAGAAGAAGAATTCTGATAGGTTTGAGAACCCCAACTCGTATTTGGATATAAGCACCTGAAACTGCCAAGAAGACAGAACACTTGAGGAGAATGTGGTCAAGGCCCTCAAGTCTAACACACCAGCGGGTACTTAGAGTTTCAGGGCAAGCTTTCGAAAACAGGCCTTTCTAACCATATCCCAAAATAGAAATGATAGAATGTGCACACATAAAGTGAAATGTCAGCCTGGAGTGGTGGCTCACACCTGTAATCCTAGCACCCTGAGAGGCCAATACAGGTGGATGGCTTGAGCTCAGGAGCTCGAGACCAGCCTGAGCAAGAGCAAGACCCCCATCTCTACTAAAAATAGAAAAACTAGGCGGGTGTTGTGGTGGGTGCCTATAGTCCCAGCTACTCGGGAGGCTGAGGCAAGATGATTACTTGAGCTCAAAGTTTTGAGGTTGCTGTGGGCTATGAGGCCACCCTGGCACTCTACCCAGGGTGACAGAGTAAGACTCTGTCTCACTGTCTCAGAAAAAAAAGAAGGAAGAAAACCCCAGAACAAAAACAAACCAAAAATAAAAATAAAAAACAAAATGAAATATCACAACCACCAGAATCAACACCTAGATTCAGAGAATGACATGTCATCCTCATTTGGTCACATTTTATAAGCAAGGCTTTCAAATTATGTCGGTCTGAGGCAATGAATCGAAACTGGTCAACATATCAGGTGGTCAACATCAGAACTAGTCCTACTGCACTGATCCGTACACATGGTACTTGTCTGGTCTAAGAAAATTGGGTCAACTTAAGGAGGTGGTCAGTGCGGAGAGTGGTCAACTGGAGGTTCTACTGTGTATATGAAGTCCTAACCGCCTGTAGATCAGAAGGTGACCTTACCTAGGATTTGGAGACAGGATCTTTATAAAGGTAATTAAGTTAAAACGAGATCATTACAGTCGGCCCTAATCTGATATGACTAAAGTCCTTGTAAATGGGGGAGGATTTGAACACAGAGACAGATACAGAGGGACATGACGTGCACAGAGAACCCCATGTGAAAGACTGACGTGCCCACACAGCCAGGCACACCTGGGAGAGGCGCGGAGCAGAGGGTCTCCAGAGCCTTCAGAGGGAGGACGGCCCTGACAAGGCCTTGATTTCAGACATGGAGCCTCCAGAACCGCAGGATAATTAATTTCTGTTGTTTTAAG
This sequence comes from Galagoides demidoff, assembly GCA_963574575.1. Taxonomy (NCBI): domain Eukaryota; kingdom Metazoa; phylum Chordata; class Mammalia; order Primates; family Galagidae; genus Galagoides; species Galagoides demidoff. The sequence continues at coordinate 5,063 of CAUYQV010049242.1, read as the reverse complement.
CCTTCCAGTCCTTGGTATGTTGTCATAGCATCCTTACAAAATGAATAAAGCATGCACAAGCCCTTTGGCTGAAATAGTTTTTAGAAGTTTCATGTGGGAAATAAGATCACTGATTCCAGGAGGAAAGGAGAGCGTCTAAGGAGACATCAGAGGGTGTGTGAGGCACCGGCCAGCTGGGTCTGTGGGCAGAGCCTGCCTCCTCCTCTGCGGCCGAGTTCTCACACCGAGCCCTGATCCGCCCGACTCTCCTGGGACTCGCATAGCCCAGCTTTCGGGACGAGTTCACACTGAACACAGAGTGTCCATCCCTGATACTTGGGAATATTTTCCAGAGTCAGGCAACTTCTTTCCCCACACCTTCCCTTACCCTACTGTGAAGCCCTACAGAGATGCTTAGACAAGATTTCCATTTACTAATGGGAGGGACGACCTGTGTTCAAGGTCCAAGCTCCAGCCTGTTGTCTGATGCACCCTCACTGTGGCACACCATGGACTGCTGGGTTTTTTATATGTTACGTGAGACCCGACTGGGAAGCCTTTAATATGTTCATTCGGTCAACATTTATTGAATGTTGCTATGACTCAGGTCAAGGATCAACAAACTTTTCTGGTAAAGGGCTGGACAGTAGGTGTTCTGGGCTCTGTGGGCCGGGTAAACCCCCATCCCACCCTGCCCAGGGCCACAGTACATACACGAACAGCACGGCTTCGTTTCAACCTTGGGTCTGCATGTGGCCACAGACTGAGACATGGGGAGATGAGGGAGCCCCACCACGGAGCGAGTGGCGTCACCTGGCCTGAAAGGCAGGGACTGGGCAGCACAGGGCTCTGACCGCCATGCCACCCAGCCAGGCAAGCTGCCAGACCTGTGTTCCGAGCACATGTGATTTTGGCAAGTGAGACGATGAGAAATCAGACAATAACACCAACCAACCACAAAAAACAGAGGCGGGGGAGGAGAGAGAAAAATGCAGACCAGGGGGAAACGCATTGACAGCTAGAAACAGTTCACAAGACACCAGTCAATGTTACAGGTGACACGGAAAGGACTTGCCTACATCCTTCACATATGATTTTTTAAAATCCCCGTGAAAAGCCAAATGGCCTACAAATGGATGAAAGAATAGGTCCATAAACCCTCCCCCAAAATGGGGAGAGAGGGGTGTTAAATCCCTCCATCACCACGATCTCCACCGGTCATCTAATATTGCAGAGTTACGAGGTGAGAATAATGTACCCAATTGGTACAGTAATGAAAAGTCCCCGGGCAGGAGCACAGGCTCGGTCCGCCCGTGCACCGTGGATGTCTATTTTAACAAGCTTGCATGTGATTTACTGCCCCTGACTCTCGTATTAAACATTTTCAATATCTTTCAGCAGTTTGATAAAACCTGTTAAAATTAAATTCCAACCACAACTCACTCACCCACACCTGAGGAGGCAAAGGTTATACTAATGTGATCTCTCTTTATGGCCCTGGCCAAAAAAGGAAAAGGAAGTCGTTCAGTCTTTGGGTACAAAAGGAGTAACCTAAAAGCACAAAGGGGGGTTTCCCCCTTAATTCATACACGCACACACACATATGACACACACACACACAGGCACATGTTATATGCTACGCAGAGTATCACTAACTGCAAACCCGAGAAGGAAGATCTTTTCCAAACTGGTAGGCAAAACCTACCAAGGGGACCTCATTCACACATTTCATGTGCAGGTACACAGATAGATGGAAATTAAGTATTGCACTACATTCTGTGGGACCCACTAAAAAGAGGGACCACCCAGCGGATCAAATGCTTAAGAAAAGACAGTTGTCTTTTCCCAGTTGTCATAACCCTCTGTATAGTGACTTGTTGAAAACAACCAGTACTATATTCTAAACCTTCGGCTTTTATTATGAGATGTAAAGACTATTTGGGGGGTAATTTTTCATTTTCTTGAGGTCAATGGTCCATAGTGCTTATTTTATCCACTAGGCAAATACAACATATCTAATACCTAATAAAATAAAATGCATGCAAATGTATGCAGCCGCCCCCCACTGTGGTCAGCTAATCCTGGCCTGCATTACTCACATAAATGCGCATCTCCTAAGTAAATCACCTAAACTTATGGCGCACCAGAATGGGCGGGAGGATGAGACAGGTGATCCAAATGACATTCTAGGAGTTTAAGAACATTTCAACACCCTGTGCCCCTGAGTTTACTCAGCATGGAGCTGGTCCCCTGATCATCCCAACTGGCCAAGTAGATTCCCTTCTGCCTGCATGGCCAGGCCTTGTGTGATTTCACAGAAGTCCAAACCTTGGTCAAACACCCTGCCCGGATCTGGCAGACACCCCACAGCGGGAAGGCACCTCTTCACGCCCACATCCCCAACCTCCGCATGGCCATGACCCACCACTACCATAAACCCAGTCGTGGGCATATCGGGCCACACTCAGCCTCTCTTGAAGACTGCAGGAGAAGCACGAAACACACGCAGTGATTTCTGCAGGTTTTTATTTTCCAACATCCCAAATTCTCATATCATCATAATTGGACAAAAGGATTACTGAGGCAAATTCCCAGGCAATCAGCCTCCCAAATGCCCCCACTTGGCCTCTTCCCTCCTGCCCTCCAACCATCAATTCAGCTTTTTTATCCTCTAAATTTGGTACAAAAACACAATCACATATGGCCAGAAAAGGTAAAAGACATCAAGGCAAGTCTGTACCCCGGGGTAAGGTGAGGCGTGCTGTGTGTGCACTCAGAACACCCTCAAGGCCAAGGACTCTGCCCGCCCCTTAGGAGGGGCTGTGGGTACAGGAGACCTGAGACCCCCATGTTTGTATTTCTACAGTGCTGGTAGAAAGGGTGTGACCCTCCACCTGCCCAGGTAACTGACACCTATAACATCACAGGAACGGCCCTTTTGTATCACAATACAAGGGTTGGCACTTGGCTTGAAAAAATTCAGGCAATTATATTCAAACCTTAATGTGAAAGACCTAAAAATTCACAATGCTGTTGGTCTGCAAACAACAGCTCATCTGTGAGGACCCTTCTGACTGACTGTGCCTACTCCATTCCCTGGGTCTCCTCCCGCACCCCCTGAGAACCACGCTGAGTGGACGACTCTGCCCTCCACACTCAGGAGGCCACCACAGCCCAGCAAAGCCTTCACCACCACCACACTGCCCGAGTGCCTGAGGCTCACGTAAAACACGGGAGCCAAGGGGCCGGCAAAAGACACACCAGAGAAACTAAGGAAGAGGGCGTATAAATAATTTGATACAGGTAATTGTAGATGAGGCTACCGACACTAGCTCCACAGCATTTATGCCAGTTAGCTAAAATTCGGAAGTGCTGCTTTTAGAGAAAAATTATAAATGGGTCAGTTGAAGATATATCTGTTAAAAACGAGAACCTTATGTGGTCAAAAGCTAATTATACTGATTACATGTACGTACAAATTGCCAGTAGCCTACAGCTCTAGAAAACAAATCCAGCAAGTTATTAATTTCATAAAAGCACTTATAATCCTCACATAGATTCAAATATAAGAAATCAATGATAATTTCGATTGTGATTTTTCTAACACAGCGTTTCAGGGTTTTCATTTCCTGTGGAGTCGAAATGGTGAACAGAGCCCCAGTGGGAACAGAGGGCTCAAGGGAGAACAGAGGGTGCCGGGCAGAGAGGTAGGAACACAGGCCAAGCTGTTGGCCAAATGACCGAGTGGGGCTTTCATCCCCAGAAGTTATCCTGACTTGGGGGCTCGGGATTTGGTGGTTTATAAATTACTATCGCTATTGTTAGTGATGGTAGTGTCTAACTGCATATATACAATTACAGTTGGGTATATTTATGGGGGGACAAAGTGACAGTACTTCCTAATACAATGTGGAGGGGTGATTAAATCAAGCTAATCAACATATCCATCACCTCAGATACTTAACATTTTTGGTGATGAGAACATTTGAAATTTACCCAACGTTGAAATGAACAGCACTCAGGAAGCTGTGTTGACCATTCTGTACAATGATTCCCGGTACCCACACCCTCAAAATCAAACTCAGTCCTCCTGAGTAACCAGGGCTTCGTACCCGCAGCTATGATCTCTCTCCGTCCCCCACCTTCACGCCCCTGTTTCTATGAGTTTAATTATTTACGATTCCACATACAAGTGAGAACATGTGGTATCTGTCTTGAGTTTGGCTGATTTCACTTAATGTTCTCTAATTCCATCCATGTTACGACAAACAGTGGAATTTCTCCTGTTTCTTATGGCTGAATAGTGCTGTGTGTTGTACACACACACACATATTTCTTTATCCATCACCCACGGATGGACCCTTAGGTGGAGTCCTTATCTTGGCTCTTAAGAACAAGGCTTGCAATGAACACAGGAGGGCGGATACTTCTTCAGCGCAGTGATTCCAAATCTTTCCGATGAATACCCAGAAACAGAACTGCTGGGTCACAGAGCAGTTAGTTCTGCTTTTAGTTTTTGGAAGAACCTCCACCCTGTTTTCCAATCCCACCAAGAGTGTTCCGTCTTCTCCACACCCTGACCAACACTTGTTATTTCCATCTTTTTGATAGCAGCCATTCTAACAGGTGTGAGGTGACCGCTACCTGTGGTTTTAATTTGCATTTCTCCAATTTCTCCAATTAAAGACTGAATAGAAGGCTGCTGCTCTATCTGGATCTTGACTCCAATTCCATATTCTACTGCAGTGGCCTCTCACATTTCAGCCGGGGGTTCTCGGATTTGTCCCTTCCTTATTGAGTGAGTGATCGGTATCAGACTGGGGCAACCAGATGAGTGGTCAGTATCAGACTGGGGCTCAGAAGCTACAAAACTTAAGAGTAGATGGTAGGAGAAGACCAAGCTCTTGGCTCAGTGCCTGTGGCTCAATTGACTACCGTACACATAAGGTGGCGGGTTCGAATCCCCAGCCCGGGCCCGTCAAACAACAATGATGGCTGCAACCAAAAAATGGCCGGGCGTTGTGGCGGGCGCCTGTAGTCCCAGCTACTTGGGAGGCTGAGGCAGGAGACTCGCTTGAGCCCAG
>CAUYQV010049241.1:0-56295 GCA_963574575.1 Galagoides demidoff | reverse complement strand
ATAGACATTGACAAGACAGATTAGCTGATTTCATTTTGTGTCAAGTTCTTAAAGTTTTGTTATCATGTCCTACAGAATTTGTAAAAGTGTTAAAGATACTTGTATCAGAAGGTTTATTGCAGCCCAATTCATAATTGCCAGGTCATGGAAGAAGCCCAAGTGCCCATTGATCCACAAATGGATCAATAAAGTATGGTATATGTACACCATGGAATACTATGCAGCCCTAAAGAAAGATGGGGACTTTACCTCCTTTATGTTCACATGGATGGAGCTGGAAAATGTTCTTATGAGCAAAGTATGACAAGAATGGAAGAAAAAGTATCCAATGTACACAGTCCTATTATGAAACTAATTTGTAGATCTCAAATGAAAGCTACAACCTAATTCTAGCCACGAATATGGGTAGGGGATGGGAAGGGGAGGGGAAAGGGCGGATGGGTGGTGGGAGGGTGACTGGAAAGATCACCTATATGGTCTGTCTAACAAGGGTACAAGTGAACTTTTCCAGAACTAGAGTATAAATGTTTTAACACAATAACTAAGTAAATGACACAAAGTCTATGTTAACCAGTTTGATAAAAATATTTTAAATTGTATATGAAAACACTACACTGTACCTCATGTTTGCATTAATGTATACAACTATCATTTAATAATTAAAAAAATTTAAAAAAAGAACTTTTATGTTCTCTAAGTAGCCTGGAGCGCTCTCAATAGCATTGTAGTTTTACTGTGGTTTGGACGTGGTTTGTCCCCACCAAAATGCATGTTGAAATTGGATCCTCAGTTGGGAGGTGAGACCAAGATGGAGGTGTTTGCATTATGAGAGCTGATCCCTCCTGAATGGGTTAACGACCTCCTGCAGAGTGAGAGAGTTCTTATCCTCCATTAGTTCCCACGAGAGAGAGAGAGAGAGAGAGTGGGTAGTTAAAAACAATCAAACTAATATGTCCCTTTTGGAAAGTCATATGGAGAACACTCAGAAATCTAAATATAGATCTACCATTTGATCCTATAATTCCTCTGTTAGGTATATATCAAGAAGACCCACAATCATGCTATAATACATGTATCTGTACCAGAATGTTCATTGCAGCCCAATTCACAATCGCTAGGTCATGGAAGAAGCCCAAGTGCCCATCGACCCATGAATGGATCAATACATTGTGGTATATGTACACCATGGAATACTACACAGCCACAAAGAAAGATAGAGACTTTGCCTCCTTCATGTTTACATGGATGGAGCTGGATAATGTCCTCCTTAGCAAAGTATCTCAAGAATGGAAGAAAAAGTATCCAATGTACTCAATATTATTATGAAACTAATTGTTAGCTATCTTAGGAAAGCTATAATCCAAATAGAGTCCAAGACTATGGGGAAAGGGGAGAGGGAGGGGAGGGGTGGGTGGAGCATGGGTGAAGAGAAGGAGATTGTGGGGATCACACTTATGATTTATCCTATTAGGGTACATGGGAATTGGTCTAAAGGTCGAATATAAATGTCTTAACACAACAATTATGAGAAAGACATGATGGCTATGTTAGCCAGTTGGATAACAGAATTAATGTACACAATTATGATCTAATAAAAAAAATTTTTAAAAAAACCCAATCGGCTTTCTTGGTTTCTGCCTCTTGCTTTCCTCCTGTGCTCTGCGTGTGTACACCACTCCCCTTCGGCTTTCTACTGAGTGAAGCTGTATCAGACTCTTCCCAGCAGCCAAGCAGATCGTGGCACCATGCTTCTTGAACTTGCCAGACTGCAGAACCACGAGCTACGTCATCTCTTCTTTGCACATTACCCAGCCTCGGCTATTCTATTCAAGCAGCAAAAAATGGACTAAGACCATAATTTCTGCCTCAATGTTTTTAGAGAATTCACTTCCCATACCATAGGCTCAGTGCTCTGGGGAGTTTTACCCTTTGAGAACACTCCCCATTTCCTTGATTGTCTTACAAGATTAAAATTTTGGAGATCAATATTTTCTTAGATGTCACCTATTTTGTAAAAGTTTTTAATTTATTTAAATAGACTTAAATAAGTTATTCTTCTATAAAGCCTTTAATTCATTCTGTACTGTGATTATTCTGTCTTCTCATTTATAATTTATAGAGTCTCTTTTTTACTAGATTTACTAACAGTTTTTTCTTATTACCCATCCCCTCAAGGAAATAAATTTCGATTTATTTATCAACTCTCCAACTGTCTGCTTCATAATCCAATTTTTTTTTGTCTTCATTAATTTAGTCCTTCTGTTTTCTGTAGGTTCCTCTGGTTCCTCTTTTAATAACTTCTTAATTTGAATTTTTAATTCATTCCACTCAATTCTTTTAAAATTAATAACATGTCTAAAACATGTGGTCCTCAACTATTTTCATAGGACATCACACTCGGGAAGTGATAACATTTTTATAGCACCAAAGGGTAAATCTGAACACTCACTGCTCAATCTCCTGCTTCCTGCTGAATATCCTGAGGGCTGAAGGGAAAAAATATTTTGCACATCTGACCTGTAACCCATCTGCTGTAGTTCATAAGCTTTTCAATAAAATCAAATGGATCTTGAATACTATGCCACATCCATTCTTATATTCAGTAAATGACTATTGAGCGACTTATGCTATGAGCTCAGAAGCCACAATGGATGAGAAAGGGTTTCTAATAAATTTGACTTATAAAATGAGCACACTCTCACCCACTTTTATTTATTTATTGCAGTTTAAGGCCAGGGCTGGGTTTGAACCCACCACCTCCGGCATATGGCGCTCTACTCCTTTGAGCCACAGGCGCCGCCCAACTCTCATCTACTTTTAGAAAGTACACAAGATTGGTGAGGGGCTTAGAGTCTATCATCACAGCCATACATGTTGTATGTACACTCACATGTGTGCCTCAGTTTCACCTACATTCATTCTAATTGTAAAAGATATTTGAAACTTAAAATGATAAAGGGTAATTGTTATTACCATATACAAGAGCCTCTGGTAATAGCTTGAATATTTCTGTGCTGCCTGCTGTGCTCAACAAAGACATACTCAGTGGAATAAATGTCTTACTTCCACGGAAAGAAAAATAGGCCAAGTGGTTATTGTAACTGTCACACATATAGGCTATCCATAGTTTCCTGAAAGAATCACAAACAATTACGAGAAAAACTATTATAAAAAAGAATAACATTGGGCTTTGATTTTCTGCATTTTGAGGCTTGATGGTCTTATAGCAATTTTTAACAAAGAACAAAAAAGCCTGGTTAAAATTACTGATGATTGGAAAGGATTTTTAAAAAATCAGACTAACAACAACAAAAAATAACCGAAAGTAATAGAGGCCCTCAGCAAATCAAGGGTGGTAAACCTTGATTTTTTTCCTGATCATAATGTGGATATTCCTGCAAAAAGGGCAGGAAAGAAGATAATTTCTTCTTCTTTCTCTCTGCCAGAGCTTGCAGATCCCAGCATCCCACTGTTTTTAGAATTTCTTTTTATTTTCTGCTAATGAATCATGAGACAGCATTCACGAGCAGTTCAGAAATCCACTGAATTTACATATGTAGATGTCACTGAGGATGAGTTTTAAAATTTGGGAGGGAATATTTGCCAGAGAGAACAGGTGCTTATTTCAAGTACAGCTGAGAATACAAGAAAATTGGAAATGATCACAGAATAAAGACATGGAAAGGATTTCGGAATATTAAGAGTCTAGTTATTTCCTCATAGTGAATCACAGATGAGTCAGTAGAAAGTTCCAGTAACATCACAAGATGTCCATATTTACACACTTCAATGATGTAATCAAATAAGAAAATCTAAAGCAGGCATGAATGGGTTGGGTTGAAAACAATGTAGTGAGAGTAATAGGGGGAAAATACCCCCATTTATTACATATCATCTAATTAAACAGACAGTTTTAGGGAGTTAAATGAGTTAATATATGTGAGACATTATGGGCCCTCAGTAGCATTGCAAGTATGTCAGACATTATTGTTGTGGTTGCTAAAATTATTGGTAATGCTCTGGGAATAGAATGGTTTTCTCATAACATCTATTTGAAATATGAGTCAGCCAAGAAGACTGAATCTTTAGCAGGAAGAACATAGTTGAGATGGAAAACAGAGAAACAAACAAATGAACAGCTAGATAAGGAGAAAATGATATAGTACATACCACTGGTACTAAGTTTAAATTAACTTTAAATAATCTCCCTTCATTATTTGTTGCCAATTAATTTGTTTCCTCCACCACTCATTAATGCATGTACAATATTGAGTTTTGGAACTTGGGATCTTTGCTTGCTTTATTCTCTGAGGGGTTATCCAATCCCCAACTTCAGATATGGCTTCCAGAACAATAATCCCCTCAAAAAAAGGTTTGATGTTATGTTTCAGCTACAGCTTGTGATGGTTTAAAAACATCTCTCTCATTAACACAAAGAGACAACATCCTGCCATCTTGAATCTGAGCTCTATGAGTGCTTGACAAATAAAATCGGTGGGGAAAGCCTTGGGTGTTGGGTGGACACCTGTTTTGTTTGATTTCACTGTGGTGAAACCTACTGCCTAGTCTGTACTGGAGGGTATATAATTCTGCACCCATTTAGGAGCCAGGCCTCAATGAATAAACAGTTTCACTCCTTATCTCCTGGGATACTTGTTCCTGAAGTCCACCCTTCGTGCCATGGACAAGTCCAAGAGCTCACTGGAGAAGAATAAGGCTCCCAGTTCACACCCAGCTGAGCTCACAGCTCACAACCAGTATCTAACAAGACATGTACAGAAATCACCTTGATGGTGGACTTTCCAGCTCAGCTGCCCCATAAACGCTGTGTGGGACAGTCATGAGCTGCCCCTACCACGTTCCAACCAACTTACAGATAGATTCATGAGTAAACAAATGTTTTCATTTGAAGCCAGACGTTTTGGGGGTAGTTTGATAAACAGCAAAGATAAACGAGTTCTTACACATAAAAGCCCTAATTTAACTCCTTGTCAAACTCTGTACCAAATTTTTTCTGTTCATCTGCACATTCCATTTCATCTTCTCCCAAACGACCCCAATTTTCCACTACAAATCCGAAACTCACCTAATGATACATAATCGGTTTCTCTGCATTCACACTTGACTCTAAACATCATTTATTATCCCCCTCCTCTGTCCTGCTCAATGACTAATCAATAACCAAATCCAATACTGTTCTTTTCAATCCATCGCTGACTTCAGCAACTTCCCTCCCATACCTCCCCCAGTCGTTCAAGTCCTACTCCTTTCTCGGGGGGCGGGCAGAGGCAGTGTAAGTGGCGCCCACCGTGTTTCTGGTTCCACCCCTCCCACTTCCATTCCTCACTCGGGCTGCCTAAAATTCATCTTCGAAAATCATTACTTACAAAGGTTCCTACTCGCTCATTGATTGTGGTCCAAACCTGACCATCCACAATGCACTTCCAACCTTTGTATGACAATTTCTCCCCCTTTTTTCTCAATAGAAGCAACATCTACAATCACAGACTGTGAGTTTTTCTAGCTTTCATAGATGTTCTTACCGTGGTCCATCTTTTTGCCCCATCACAGAACCCGTACTGTCTGAGCTCAGCTTTCCCCATCAAATAGGCTTTTTATTCCATGCCTTACCCAAAGGTTGTGCCTCCTCAATCATTTTTTGACTGAATGGAAGACCCCCCTGATTTTAAATGAGGATATAGAATTCCCTTTATCTCCTCCCAGATTAGAGAAATAAATTTTATGTTTCCTGATAAATTTAACATTTAATTAACTTAATTCTTTTTAAGGTAAACCTCATCTAATCTGACATTGTTAACTTAAACGACAGTATCTTATTTCTACATGTAGGTAATCAAGTTTCTGGCTAAAATCAATTCACCTGGACTGTATCATTTTTGTAGGTATAAGTGGAAAGAACCCCGTCCTGGATGTCACATATTTGCATTCTTGCTATCACATGTCACTGGCTCAAATCACTTTCCTATTATGAGCTTCAGTTCTCTTGTTGTAAAAACAAGTGTTCCATCGCCTCAGACTTCTCCAGTCTTTGATTTATAATATCAAAATTTAAATTCAAATCAAAATGTATGAGGCATTTAACAAAGGTATTTGATTTCTAAAATTATTAAAAAGTGAACTACACCTATGATAACAAGGCCTTCTTCATACAATTAAATGACTGGTTGCTTAACAATGGTTTCTAAATTTTATTTTTCAGAAACCTATCTATAGATTGCTGGAAATACAAAATAACCTGAACTGCTATTTTAAGAAAGAACAGTGACTTATGCCTTACTATTGCTCCCATGTGAACTAGAAGTCTCTATGCAGCGCAGCGCTTCTAACCCTCAGTCCTGCAATATTTTTTTTCCTAGTTCTCACCTATTTCAATTCACCTGTATGTAAATACTAAAGAGAGATGCCTAGAAAAAAAGTATCTGAATGAACTTGAACAGTGAACGTTTGATTCTGAGTCCAGAATGTATTCTCAACTCAGCCCTGAAAAGGGACCAATGTTTTTTATTTCAACATACAATAGTACAATTGTCATAATAAAACCAGCCATGTTGAACAAGTAACATCCCATCTCTACTCATGGTTTCAGGGATGTCAGAGATAGTGCAGGTGAGAACATGGAAAGTCAGAGTGGATTTCAAATGCCTTGGCAACAAGTGACACGCCCGTGAGTTCTGACATATCCCATTGGCTAGAAGTCATCATGAAAACCCACCTACCTACAAAGGGCCTGAGCAGTAGAGCCTTCATGTAAGTTTATGTGATTAGTGGGAAATTGGATCTCCATGAATGCTAATGAACTGGTTACCCTGTTGGGAATTCAGACTGTTAGAATAAATGCATTCATTTAGGATTTCTTTATATTCATTTAGTCTTTATATGTTGTCAATCGTATGTTACAGATTCTATATTATATATAAATAACTGCTATTTTAGAAACATACCCAAGAGGCTTTCCCTCAAGACAGACAGTGGTTACACCGTCAGGGCTCTGAGAGAGCTATATGGGCAGTGATTATCACTACATTACTAAGAAATGTTAATTTGCAGAAAATAGCTCATTCTTATGATGTGGTGGATATAGCTGTTCTGTTGTTCAAATAACTCTGTAAGTCATAGTCACTGAATGATTACTCTGAATAAATGTAAGCTATTGGAAAACAAGAACATTTGCAAGGTGTAAGAAAGTTTATTTACAAATTAACAGCTGTTTTTCTGTTGAAAATCAGTCATGTTACCAAAGTGGGAAAAATATTAATATACCAAGTAATAAAATGGATGTAGAAAACAGGACCAGTTAAACTAGAAGCTGAAATTTCTATAACAGAAGTCAGCAAACTTTTCCTGCAATAGGGCAGATAGAAAATATTTTAGGTTTCAAGGGCCACAACTACTCAACTTGGCCCTTGTTTAAAAGCAACCAGCAGTAATCTAAAAGCAAATCAGTGGCTTTGTTCCAATAAAACTTCACTTTAAAAAGTTGGTGTGGTCTGATCTGGTCTTAGGGAAAGATTTTCTAACCAATCCTCTATAATTTCTGGAATGGTGCTAGATACTATGTAAGTATCTAAACAATTTTTAAATGCAATCTTCGGGGGGGTGGAATATAGGAAAATAAACTAATGAGAATCAGATTATATACATTTGCTGCTATCAGCAATATTTGGCCATAATAAATCTGAAAATTAGTTGAGATCAAATGGGTTACAATATACCCTTTGTCTCAAACGCTCCATTTTGGATAAAAAGATTCTTTCAATTACTACCATAAATTTACATATAGATTTAGTCTAAATGCAAAATGGATATTCCTCCAATGAGGAAAGGGTTCACATGTGGTTGTATTTGGAGAAACATGTGGAAAGATTTTGTCACGGGGCATCTGGCTGTGTGATAAGTCCCATTTTGTTCCTTCTCATCTGATTACAGCTTCTCAATGATACGGGTAAGAGATAAGGCTGACAGGGAGGAAGAAGGTCTATCATCAAAAGTGAAATACACATAAGAAATTTCACATGAAAAGTAAAACAAAGGAAAAGCACAAAACTTTACTCAGACGTCAGTGGAAATGACCTGCTTTCAACTCTTCAAAATATTTTTGTTTGATATTTTCTTTCATTTCCCTCATTCCTAACATGTCAGCAAGATATTATATGGTCGACTCAAAAGTGCTTAGAATATGTAAGTGATGTCTCCAAGTAGTGTCAGAATTCACTGTTCTAGAAATGGCTTTGCTGCAATCATAGATACATTTTATCCATAATATATAAGGATGATATTTCTTCTACACTGGTAGTTCTAGGACAGAACTCTGCTCACAAAATTTCATGCTGTTAAATTATTCCATATAATAATCGTCATCCCTAAAATGCTGTTTTCTTCACGTTACAACCCTGTAACAATTTATTTCAATTATTTTACTTGTAAGAATCAGCGTGTTATTTGTTCCAAATAGACAGGGTACTGATTCCTTCTTGAAGCCAACCTTATCTCCATCAAAATGCTATTAATTTGTAAATTAGTCATAGCGTGATGGAAAAACCGTAAAGATGAAACTCCTAGACTCTGGTCTGATACTTATCTGCTGGGTGACAATCAGCAGGTCATCACTTCTCTGAGCTCCTGTTTTATATTTAAAATGTAGGAACGAATTTGATTTACTTCATCTCAGAGTCCATGTGGGGGTCTCGTAAGATAGTGTACTTAAAAGCAACTTCTTCTGCATAAGAAAAAGCCATTTACTAAATTAGTAATTTAACCACTCAGAAAATAAATGACTTTTGTTTAATCACATTCATAACCAGTGGCATATAATAAGTGGAATGTTTTCTAAGGCCAAAGGTCTCTATATATTAGAACAAATGAAAAAATTAAATATGTATTACCCAGTTATACCTTAGGTATTAACTGCTATCTTCACCATAATAGATATCTACTGTCTCCTGGGAGAAATATTTATTTATACCTAATGTGCATATAGCTAAAAGAGAATGAGTAAATCTATGCTAAATCATGAGAGGTACGAATTTCCCTGTCATTATAAGGTTTCTCTCTGCTTCAGTAGATTTTTACATAGCAAGCTGATATACAGAGGGGGAAAAAGAATCCAAATTTCATGACGTTGTAAGTTTGTTTTTGTTTTTTGGTTTGTTTTGTTTTGGGGGGGAGGGGGATTTGGCCAGGGCTGGGTTTGAACCTGCCACCTCTGGCATAGGGAGCTGATGCCCTACTCCTTTGAGCCACAGGCGCTGCCTGATGACACTGTAAGTTTTACAAATCACCTATCAGTGTTCACTATAGATTGTACAACTACATTAGGAAAGCGTTTTAATATTTGATCATCAATATGACCAGTCTTTCTGAAGATTGCTTATGGGCAAAAATGAAATGGCTTCAAGAGGATAATTTTATTTTATTTTATTTTAATGCTAGATAGTCCTTGGCTAGCTGTATGTGCTGAGGTCTCTGACTGTGGCTCCCAGGCAGCGAAGGAAGAAAAAGCCTTGGAGATGGACCGGAAGACACTGGGACCCCCAGCACTGCCTTCTTATCTCTGTCTGGGAGAACCTCCTGGGGCTAAACCCTGCTCTATCCGGCCATTTGTTCTCTCCATCCTTATATGGAGTCGATTGATGTAAACCTACCTGTATGCATGTTTGAGAGAGATGTCACATAGAAGCCTTTAAACGAGTGGTTCACAAGGTCTCTTTTGATAATGAATAGGTCAATCAAAAATAAGGTGGCAAACCCTGATCGTAAGTAGCTTACTATAACAGGAATTAAATCTCCATCCTATCCAATCTGATGTAGATTAGAAAAGGCACCTTAGTAAATCAAGGTTTCCGTCTTCTGACTGGTTAGTATCCCAGTGTGGCAACCCTGTGCACCAGCTCCAAATGGGTATAAATACACGCCTTCAAGTAATAGCACACCTGCTACTATGGTACTGGCTTTCTCAAGGAGCAAAGACATGTTCCAGAAGAAGTCACGTGCATCATACAGAGAAAATCTCTGAGATGATTGACATGGGCTCTCTAAGTTACAAAATGGAAAATTTCTCCCAATTCATTCGCGTAGCAGCCACCCGGTTACTACGCTATGTAACAAATTATGCTTTGACATTTTTTCAAATGTTCATTTCTTATTTACGGTGTCATCCTTGCCCTCTGTTAAGGCAGTCAGGAACTATTTGTTAGACTTCAAACGCAGAACAACGGATGGGAATGGCAATGAACATTACGAACATGTCTATAGTGGCAAACAGCTCAGAACAACAAATAATTCTTTTAAAAATCCTCAACTTTCTATTCTACGTAGTAAAACGTCAATGCATGATAAAATTGGGTCAGAGTATTTTTAGTCGAGCACGGCTCAGTTCTCCCCCACCTGGCTCTGTCTTTAGTAATATCGCTCCTTCTGCATTTTTTGTCAGATGCCGCATATTCTATCATTAACAGAATTGTCTCTTCCTTTTAGCTCATTCACTACACCAGCCATCACCAGGCCAGTTGGGTCTTTTTCCTAATAATGCATCACTGATCTTCACAAGGACTTTCTGATTAGGCAAATCAATGACACATAAACTTTACAGATATAACAAATCAAACATACACTGAACTCAATCATTTAAAAAAGAACCATAAATTAACATGAAAAAGAAATAATTGTTTCAATAAAGTATTTTTGGATGAAAAAAAATTCCTAAGGTTAGCCAGGCACAGTGGCTCACATTCGTAGTCCTAGCACTTTGAGAGGCCAAGGCAGGGGGATCTCTTGAGCTCAGGAGTTCCAGACCAGCCTGAGCAGGAGTGAGACCCCATGTCAACTAAAGATAGAAAAATTAGCTGGATGCTGTGGTGAGTGCCTGCCCTCTGAGCTACTCTGGAGGCTGAGGCAGGAGAATCACTTGAACCCAGGAGTTTAATGTTGCTAAGCTAATACCTCGGCACTCTAGTCTGGGGAACAGAGTTAGACTCTGTTTCCAAAAAAAAAAAAACTCTATGGTTTTGTTTAAGATTATATTTTTGGCTCAGCATCTATAGCTCAAGTGGCTAAGGCACCAGCCACATACACAGAGCTGGCGAGTTTGAATACAGCCTGGGCCTGCAAACAATGACAACTACAACCAAAAAATAGCCAGGTGCTGTGGCAGGTGCCTGTGGTCCCAGCTACTTGGAAGGATGAGGCAAGAGAATCACTTAAGCCCAGGAGTTGGAGGTTGCTGTGAGCAGTGATGCCACAGCACTCTACCCCGGGTGAGAGCTTGAGGCTCTGTCTCAAAAAAAAGATTGTTATATTTATATTTTTAAAATCTCTACTTAGACATAAATAAAATAATAAGAAAATTTCATATAATTGAACTTCCATTCATAAAATGATTCAAATATTTTCTATCAAAACTCTATGCACAGATTTTACCCCAATACTATGAAATGTATCTCAGCTGAAGGCCTCACTATTTCAACTAGATTTATTGATTAATGTAAGTGGTTTAATGCCTACCCTTATCAACAATGTTTCTTTTAAAGTGGCTCTAACTTTCATTTTTTTTTTAAATAAAGGCTTATCTTTTATTTTCAATTTACCAGACGATGTTCTAGCCACCCAGTACAGTGCTAACGCTAGCAATCTGGTATTAAGGGATGGAAATCATGTTCTGTGATGTAACAGATAGAGACTTTGATAAAGAATCCATTATGTCCTCTGAGAAAATGAATTGACACGCAGGGCCCTTCACCCGTGCTTTTGGTGTGCCTCACAAAGCTGTTATCTTTTTCATTTCTATTAGAGTTACACAATTTTCAAAGAACCATTTTGTTGATTTTCTCAATTCTCTCAGAGTCTGCAATATTAAATCACTGTCCTATTTGCATATGAATACTGTGCAACACTATTTCTTTTTTTCAAGGTACTGTGGTGGTAGCTATCGGCCCTGGGAATTAATCCAAATAACAGCCTCTGAAGATGGCCTTCTTTGGTATCTAATCAAAAGCATCAACACCGTGACAGCGGCCCTGCTGGGAATCCTGTCAGATTTCATTTATCTGAACACAGTGGCGAAGTGAACCAACAGATAAGTGCTTTGAAATAACCCTTCTCTGCTTTCTCTTTGGGTTGCCACAATGACTTTGTCATGGAAATATAAACCAGTTAATAAATATGCACACTTAACGGAGGATGCAATTTCTTCTTACGTTTATTTGGTGACTGTGAGCTAGGTTATCAAATACCAAGTTCAAATTTTATTTCAGTTTTATAAACCAGAATTGTCCAAGAAATATATATCCATTCACTCTCATCACATTTCCCAATACCATTTTCTCTCCATTCCGGGCCTTTGTCATCTTTTTTTTTCCTAAAATGACATTTCTTATAAACTCAACTAATATCTTGCCTCTAGGTACATGATTCCTAACATATTCTAAAGCACCTCTCATAGGAACCTGGAGGATTACGATACGGTACAGACAGCAAATTGTCTCCCCCAGCAGCAAGAAGACTTGTTGAACCATCACTCAACACACACAAGGCCCTAGAGCTGGGCAAAAACCAAACCACACCCATAAGATGATTCTACTTCTCCAGGTGTTAAGACATAAGTGCCTGACACAACTAATGAACAAACTGATACACATATAATAATGAGGAAATTTAAAATAGAAAAAAAAATAAATGCTTAAAAAGAGATCTCATGCTGAAATAATTTATATATATATATTTTTTCATGTTGAAATAATTAAGGAATACTTTGTCAGCACCACTCTTAAATGGGGCTTTGGGTCCTGAACAATTGGGAGGTTGGCAGGAGAAATGAACAAAAATAATTTCAATCAAGAAGACATTATAATGTTTAAGAAGCTCAGTTGTGAAAACAGTGTCAATGTAAGAGCACAAGAAAGTACCTTCTGGAAAAAATCAAAACAATACCCAAAACTCCTGACCAAACAGACATTTTCTTCTGAGTGGCTGTAGAAGGTCAAGGTCAGTTGGCTATGAAGGAGTTTCAGAAAGCCTTTGAAGCAAGACACAGTGATGGCAAGTGCAGCATGGATCAATGTGCAGGAATTTAACATAAATATAAAAATCGGAGAAATTCTATATGAAACTAGACAGTGACTAATTTAGTCACTTCTTTTTCACTATTTCTTCATCTTTTCATTAGGAAGATGGATAAAATAACTCCAGACCCCCTGCAGCCAGCTCTGCCATTTTATGAACTTGTTCACTCCAAGACCCAGCAATACACGCTCTGCCATTTTATGAACAGGCTCACTCCAAGACCCAGTAATATACACAATCTGCCATGGATGCAAAGAAAAAAACTCTTTCAAGTGGGATACTTATGAAAAGCTCCATAGTAATTGTGACAAGTTGAATAGAATCTTAAAGTAGCAGAGGAATTTAGACAAGTAAAATGAAAAAGAAGAACATGTAAGACTTCACAACAGTGAAACTTTGACAAATAGGATTTTTTTTTTTTTTTCAGTTTTTGCCTCCATTGTGAAAAATTGTCTTCTGGTCATACTTAGTCAAAGATAATTCTAATATGTTATTCCTCGGGAGTGGAAATGTTTTGGCTTCTGTAGGACATCATGTAGATTGGGAAGTTTTTGAGGGGAAAGAATAAACACAAACAATGAAAGGCTGAGTATTCATGGAGGGTGTCCGTGAAGTTCATGTGCAGTTTAAAACTGTGTGCAGTCTGCATGTGGCCTTTATGACCACCCTGTTTATTTTAATGACTCAACAGCTTGATTGAGAAATCGCATTTACTGAGGGCACATTCCTCACCCTTCACAGATGTTACCTCATTTAACAATTGAGGCCAATTATAAATGACATGCTCACATTTTCCTGTCTTGATTTCTCAGACGACTAGAAAATCAAACTCCTATGAACAGACTTAGCTATAGAGATCCATAAGTAACAGTTCGTGTTTATTAAATTTATCCTGAAGGTATCACAGGATTCAGAAGGTGTGGAAAAATGAAGCTTGCCCACTGACTATCAAAATGCACAAATGTGGTGTATTGCTCCTGACACAGGGCCACGGAAGGGGACCTTACTACTTGGGAATCTTGAGCTTTCAATGCCAGTAGGATTGAGTCAGTGTCTATAGCTTTGACGTGAGTCAACTGACCTAAAAATGTTCCCAAAAAACCTACTTGCAGATTTGTGCCACCCAATAGCTCTCTGGTACTGCTCTGTAACTAGAAAAATCTCATTTCGTGAAGCCTTAATGCTTTTCTGCTACTATAAAGAGCTCACAGTCATGACACGGTAGCATTTTTCACACAACCATCTCACTCTCAGGTATTTTCTAATGTTAAACAGTGTCCTAAGTTCTTCCCAAGAGCATTTCTCAAAATAAAACCAACCAATCCTATCATCCTTTAGCTTCTTTTCCTTGACAACTGTAAATATTGGCTTATTTCATAAAGATTCATGCCTTCTATTTTTATTTCCCATATTCAGGGCTTTTATCCCTAGCTATATTTTTAATTTCTCTCTTTCGTATCTTTTGCATCGTAACTTATATATAACACTTTGTCAAGAAAACACAGTACTCACTCATATTTTGTTTAATCATAAAGTAGAGCCCTGGATCATTAGACCAGATGGAACAAAGAACTCATACAGTCCAGATGCTCTCAAGTTACAGTTCAGAATAGGCTCAGAGAGGTTGAAACAATTTAAACCAAGCCTTTTCTGTTTGCTGATGACAAGTACCTTAGAGTCTTGACTGAACTCATGCTTTTGAGATTTCTTATCTCATCCATTTAATAAATATTTACTGAGTACCTTATACATGGTAAGAATGTTAAGAGGAGAAAAGGTGAACAGGGCAACTACTCCTATAGATTCTCTCTAATGTGTGGAAATAGAGAACGTATGGGAAGTATAATGGGATTGGCTTAACATTATTGGAGTAACATCCATCCATTAGAGCAGTGGTTCGCAACTTGTGGGTCATGACCCACAGGAACTGTATTAAAGGGCCACAGCATTAGGAAGGTTGAAAACCACTGATTTCGAGGCTTAGAGGCTAATGTGATGCTTTCTGGAAGAAAAAACATATCATGTGAGAATAGAAGATTGAGAAAAAGTTCTAAAAATGAAGATTGGGGTGCAAAGGGCAGCAAAAAGAAAGGTGGATTGGTCATGGACAGGTGGGGGGCGGTAGAGCAGATCATCACTGGCCTTTCAGCCTTGCCAGTAAGTTCATAATTTATGTTTTATGATCCATTACCAGATTTTAAGTAGGAAGAAAACTTCATCAAATTTGTATTTTAGAATAACTCTGGATGTGAGGGGGACAGAATGTTCATTGCAGCCCAATTCATAATTGCTAGGTCATGGAAGAAGCCCAAGTGCCCATTGATCCATGAATGGATCAATAAATTGTGGTATATGTACACCATGGAATACTACGCAGCCATAAAGAAAAACAGAGACTTTACCTCCTTCATGTTTACATGGATGGAGCTGGAAAATATTCTTCTTAGCAAAGTATCTCAAGGATGGAAGAAAAAGTATCCAATGTACACAGCCCTATTATGAAACTAATTGTTAGCTATCATAGGAAAGCTATAACCCAATTTTAGCCTAAGAATATGGAGAAAGGGGAGAGGAAGGGGAGGGGAGGGAGGAGGATGGGTGGAGGAAGGGTGATTGCGGGGATCACGCCTATGATTTATCCTATAAGGGTACATGTGAATCTTTCTGAATGTGGAATATAAATGTCTTAACACAACAACTATAAGAATGACATGAAGGCTATGTTGGCCAATTGGATAAAAGTATTTCAAATTGTATATGGAAACAATACACTGTACCCTATGAAAGTATCAATGTACGCAACTATGATTTAATAAAAAAAAAAAAAAAAGAATGGGGTGGAGGCAGCTTATCCAGGCATCCTCAAACTACAGCCCGTGGGCCATATGTGGCCCACCTAGGACATTTATCCAGCCTGCCAGGTGTTTTTGTTGCCACTGCCTGTCCTGCTTAGCAGCCAACTCATCCCCAGGCCTGTAGTCCGGCCCTCCAACGGCCTGAGGGACAGTGAACTGAGCCCCTATTTTAAAAGTGTGAGGACCCCTGGTACCTTTAATACCAGAAGACTAATCTGAAGACTATTGTAGACTTCCATGCAACAGACAGTGATAGCTTTTATTTGAAAAATATTGAGGCTGCCCCAATATTTTGAAAGTAGACTTTCCTTACTGCATCTATATTACCAGGATGGGAATTTAAAAAAAAAAAAAAAAAGGAATGTGTTTATCTTTGAGAAGTAAATTAACCTTGGCAAGGAAGGATTTCGCATTGTGGGAATTGGGACTGCAAACCTTAATTATTAAAATGGTTCATTGCAACCCACGGAGAGGATGGAACTCAGTTCTAATTCTAAAGACCAGCCGTCCTGATCAAGACAGACCATGTTTGCAATGCCAGGGAAGCTACTGCAGCCATAAATAGTCATGGCTTAATTCAAAATAGGAAAGAATTTTAAAATAAGCCTTCTTGAAATCCAAAATGTTGGAATAGTCTATTTGTTTGAAGATGTCCTCTTCAACTGCCAAAGCAAGGGCCCAAACAGCAGCCAAGCTCTCGATTTCTCTGCCAAGTTTGACGAGTTTTGTGATGGTGCAGTTGCTCCTATGCCAACCTAATTTTTTTTAATTATTATGAGGTCTGATCACTCGCGAGAAATGCCAAAGGGGAAAAATAAAATCAAACAATGTGATTGCATTTTTCTTCAAATTCATCCATTACCCCGGCAAGAGAATGCAATTAAGATCTCAAAAAGAAAAAAAAGAGGATGCATTTACTTGAAAGAAATCTGAAATTTTTGCTTCTAAAAGAAAGCTGGACACAATTTAATTTCACATCATAATACATTAGAGCAATGAATTCTGAAAAAAAAATTTTCATAAGTCTAAAAGCATAGGAGATGCTTCAATATTATATAGCAATGAGAAATCTCACTCAATAATTGTATTTTATGCACATTATGAAAAATGATTTCAGTGCAAACTAAGAAGGAGCTACAAAAATTTAGATTCATTTTATGGATGTTGATTCTTTAACATCTTATTTATTGGTTAGGGGATGTGTGTGTAATCCATTAATTAATTTTTAGAAACTCCTATCAACAAAATGATGGTGGTGGTCCAACGACAAAATAAAAATAATATTTCACTTCATAGTAAACAGGAAAGGCTATCATAATATAATTGCTATGTCTTGTTATTATAAGATTCACAAAGACCTGTTTCTCTCTGCCATACCAAACTTACCTCCCTTTATGTGTCCAGGCCCCTATTCCCTCTGACCTGCACTCAGTAGTTCCACACACACCCTGAATATTCAGGGCACCCTTCCACACAGAATGAGCCTTCTTCCTGGAAAAGTATTACTCATCATCAAAGGCCTAAATTAAAAATACCTTTCTTTGCACAAACTTCTCTCATATCTCCCGGAAGAATTAATTATTCTCTTCCATATTCTTCCATCAAACTTACTATACTCTTGATCAGTAGGCTTATAAGGAGATGAATGCAAAACACTGTATTTTAATTTCATAGAGCTTTTTTCATCTCTCTCAACATCCTCTGAAATACATCTCTGTGATTAGATGTGTAAATAGATTATATAATCATGTTTGATGATTGACTAAAATAAATTAAGGGGCACTAAGTGGCATCGTAATAATACGATCACCGATACTATAAGAAAACGTTTAAATTTTGCATTTTTAACTAGAAGTCTTGAATTTTTAAGACTTTATTTGCATAGAGGAATAATACCCTAGTGTAGTAATTTGCTAAAATCTATAGAAAAATTCTATAGGAGAGTAATGATTGAAAATAAACATTTCATTAAATAATTGAGTGAGTCCTTGTAGTATCAGAGGACTGTGCAGGGCAGGGCAGTGCAGGGCAGGGCACTGGAATACACAGAGGAATAAAATCCTGCCCCCACTGAGTTGTTACGGGGTGGGGGAGACAGAACAAGAACAGATAGAAAGATGCAGTATGGAGGCTGAAAAGGTGACATTGGAAAACTGGACTTAGGGAAGGCAGAGGAAATGTCCAGGGTTGGGTGGGAGTTTGCCAGGAGAGTGAGAAGGACAGGACAGAAAGAGGGGGCAGGTGCACACAGGCATGGAGCTGAAAACTGGCCCACTGGACCAAGTGCCCGGGGCTAAGGCAGGAACATTGGGCACAGGTGGGAGAAAACTGGGGGACAATAGAGAAACAGACAGAGGTCAGATCCCTGTTCTAGTAAAGCTCTCTGGAATCTATCTTATGGGGAGGAAGTGAGCGCTGAGATAGGGGAGTAAACTACAGAGAGCAGGCTGTGCTCAGGGTGAGGGGGACCCCTCTGCGTGGCTGTGACATCCCACACCTGCGTCTACCTCAGAGGGTGAGGGGGACCCCTCTACACGGCTGTGTCATCTTGTGCCTGTGTCCAGCTCAGTGTGTGTGGCAGGGACCCCTCTGCATGGCTGTGACACCTCATGTCTGTGTCCAGCTCAGGTTGTGGGGAGGACTCCTCCAATTGGTTTCAACACCCCATGCCTGTGTCCAGCTCAGGATGTGTGTGTGTGTGGGGGGGGCACTCCTCCACATGGCTGTGATACCTCATGCCTGTGTCCAGTTCAGGATGTGGGGAGGACCCCTCCAATTGGCTGTCACCCCCCATGCCTCTGTCCAGACACATTCTAACTATTGCATTCCCTGGGCTTAGAAAT
The DNA here is from genome assembly GCA_963574575.1 of Galagoides demidoff. Classification (NCBI taxonomy): domain Eukaryota; kingdom Metazoa; phylum Chordata; class Mammalia; order Primates; family Galagidae; genus Galagoides; species Galagoides demidoff. The sequence continues at coordinate 37,520 of CAUYQV010049241.1, read as the reverse complement.
TGGTAGAAATGCATAAGGATTAAAAGAATGGTGCTTCATTTTAAGATTTATGTTTTTTAGCTAAATCACTAAACATTGTATTAAATGCTGATCTTGAATGCCACACCACTTGCAGAACTGTTGGGCTGTCAAGATGTACAAGATACACCTATTATCCTGTAAGTCTAAGACTTCTTAACACTGATTAGAGAAGCATAAACATCATTTTTATTATGTGTTAATAAACAGCTCTATGTATAAACTCTCCAGCATTCCGGTATCGTTATGACAGTGCAGTTACAGCTATGAGGTACAAGACAGCATTCCGAAGAGACATCTGATTAAAGGCCACTCTGTAATCTATATAAACCCTTGGAATTGAGATAAAATAATCCAGGACTTAGTAGACTAGACAGAGAGTAGTTCTGAAGTGATTGCAATATCTGAATTCATCCTTGGGAACTTGTGTTATATGGGGTCAAGGAAATGTTTTCTTGCCATATATAAAATTTGCAAAAATAGTCTTATGAATTAATAAAATAAAATGGGATTTTTCTGTTACACAGCACTTATATTTATATGTGAATGCATCATTTATATTTTATGTTATCCTCACTTCTTGGCTACTTACGTTTTTAGGAAATCTAAGAAAGAAAATGATAAACTTCATGCGATTCGTTTAGAAAAGTTTCCATAAGGCACATAGAAACTATATTCTACGTTTGGAATAAAAAATATATTCATCATTAATGTTATCAACACAGGAGGAATGGAAAGGAAATTTAAAGGCAGAGAAACCCACAAGAACCTAACTTTCACATTTTCAATTTTGACATGTAATTTTTCAAACCTTACAATTCTTTAATACAGCTATTTATATTCTGTTTCTGTCTTAAATTTAACTACGCTTTCCCCATATGAGACTCGGGATGCTGACCTATAAAACAAAAAGAAATTCCAAAGGATATAGTATGGAAATAAAAGAGCTTCATAATACACTAGGCTATTATTCGGGCTGAAAATAAATTGGTTTTCTTCAAGAAGAAACCCATTTTTAAAGATAGGATGTGCCAGGACCTGCCTGTTCTCTGTCCTTGCACACCCCAGCCCATTCCACAGAGCTGAACCACTCTGAAGTCCCGGAGTTTGGGATCCATTTCAGCCACGGATGGGAAGAAGTTATTTTCAATGCCCTCCAGCCTACCTCTAATTTGTAAATTCGGCTCTATTGATGAATTGGTTACTCTAATGAAAATGCTAAGGTTGGGGTTGGGGCCAGCTCCTGTGGCTCAAAGGAATAGGGCACCAGTCCCAGATACGAGAGGTGGCGGGTTCAAACCCAGCCCCTGCCAAAAAATAAATAATAATAATAAAAGCTGCAAGAAAATGCTTCAGTTTCCAAAATCCCACCTTATATACACTTGGAGCTTTGGGGCTCGACCTTGCTGGCACCACCCTACTGCTGAGGAATGGAATTTGCCCCTGAACTCCACCCTGTTCCTGAGACCCTGCTGCTGGGAATAAATATTCCTTATGGTGACATTTTACAGGCCTGCCTGCCTGGCTGCCTGTCTGGGCTTGGCCTGACATCTACTCAGAGACTCCCCACCATCAAGCTCTGATCATCTCCCCAGACACTCCATTTAGTCCTTGCAGCTCTGACACCAACTGCTGTTCTATAATATCTGTCATTTTTGGTGACAATGTTGAATTTCACCAGAGCCCTAGGATCCTGGGTTAAGAAATCCTCCCACCATTTGGGCTCCCAGAAGCAACTTATACAGGGAAATGTGTGTGTCTGCACTAACTCAGAAAAGACTCACGGACACCCGGGTTTACCTGTGACCAGGCCAGACGCAGACTCCCCACATTTCTTTTCTTTGCCTCATGAATAACTCTGTTGATCAATCAGAAGAAAACCCTTGCTCATCAAACTTTCCTTAAGATTCTCTTCCTCCCCGGGACCCCTGAACTTTGGACCAAGCTCAGTCTGAGACAACACACAACCTTCCTTAACACCACTTTTGTAGAGTAACACAACTCTGGAATAAAACATTCTCCTCTACGCTGTCTGATCCCACCAACATTCTCCACCCGCCTTCCTCAAAATGGGCTCACTGCACATTCTAACCGTTTTTACTTCTCCCTACAAAGGAGAACCTTTAATTAATTAATTTTAATTAATGTATTTATTTCTGTTTGCCTAACTCCCAAGACCCAGCACAACTCAATTACAGACATCCTCTTCCTTCTGTTATGATGTTAATGGTCTCTTTTTCTACTCTTGTAACAATCATTTGGAATAAAGTCTCTCCTTGCTTAAATCCAAGTTTCTTTCTTGTATTTGACACAGCACATTTCTGCCTGCATAACTGAAGTGGCTGGAGAGCTTCCTCTTGCCTGGAACAGTTTTTCTCTCCTTACTCCCACTTATCAAACCTATTTACGGCCATACTTTATAACCACCCCCAGACACCACTTTCCTAGACCCTTCCACAATCTTTTTTCAAAGCTTGCTGCAGTTAACATGGATGCAATCTTTGCCCCTGATGTTCTTATTATATTAGCCGTCTTATCTTTCAACGCATTCAATTCATGGTATCTTTCATTCGTCAACAATTTTGAAACTCACATCCAAATTGCTTTTTAATTAATATTCTCCCAAGATGCCTGCTTTCCATTGCCACCACACTTTTTATCTCACACATCAGGACTAGAAGACTATCAAAGAATGGATGTTACAGAACTTGTCAGAAACTCACAAGCAAAGAGACAAATAGTCTAAGAAAAAGTTTCTTATTCCTTGAGAAAAGTGCTTGATAACCAGCCACGGGTGGAGACAGCATCACTTTGAATGGAAGTCAGTGACAGCACTGGGGACATGGAGACCAGTTCAGGTAAACTCCGAGAGGAGCTTTTGTTTTTATTTTTTAAATCACAGTTCTTCCTTTATTTATTATTATTTTTTTTTTTACTGTAGTTTTTTTGGCCAGGGCCGGGCTTGAACCCACCATCCCCAGTACATGGGGCCAGCGCCCTACTCCTTGAGCCACAGGCACTACCCCTTCCTTTTCTTTTTATTGTAAAAACATATAAGATTCAGTATAATTCTTTTTTGCAGAAATTGCTTTGCTTCAGATAGTTAGAAAACCACACAGGGAACAGTGAGCACTTACTCTGTACACCCTCTGTGTCCGCAGACAGCCACTGTGGGGACGTATTATTTTTTTGAGACAGAGTCTCACATTGTCACCCTTGGTAGAGTGTCATGGCATCACACAGCAACCTCCAACTCCTGGACTTAGGTGATTCTCTTGCCTCAGCCTCCCAATTAGCTGGGATTATAGGCACCTGACACAACTCCTGACTATTTTTTGTTGCAGTTTGGCTGGCGTCAGGTTCAAACCCACCACCCTCAGTATATGGGGCCAGCCCCCTACTCAATGAGTCACAGGCACTGCCCTGGGACACATTTATTGAAGAAGGATAAACATGCCCCCTCTTATGCAAGTGACTATATAGAAATGCATATATTTAGTAACCTCTGTATTTCACAGGTGACATTGGTGATGGCTCTTGTGTGACTTACACTGGCCACTGTTCTCTTTCCTAATTATAAAGGGGTCCTATTTTGGTTGATTTTGATGTTACCTGAAATACTGCAGGCCTTTGCCTATCGGGAGTTTTTGGTAACTTTTAAAGGAGTGTGTTGACTCTACCCCTAGTTCTGTTCCCGCTGCTTCTAGAGGCTTCTGGTGAGCTGAGAATGCCAAGCAGCACAGCACGGCTGTGATGTGACGGCCAAGTGGCTGGGCTATGTGTCATCGTCACAAGGGTGCCAAGGCAGGGACGGGGTCCGTAGCCTCGGCAATTGGCACAATGTTCCACATACCTACTCAGAGTGCTCAAGTTCCAGACAAAGATATACATGCACCCCAAAAAGAAAACCCAGCAAATGGGAAAGATTAATAAACACAGTATTATCTAGAGAGTTTTACAGCAAAAGCATAAAGAAAATGCTCTATATCCACAGTAAAGAAACACTACAGGCAGCTAAATGGCACTACGCCGAACGGGTTTCAGAAATGTTCCTCACCTTACCAATTCCACATCCCCCTTCTAAAAGAAATATGGCACATCAGCTAAATTATCATCGACGTGCTAATTACATATTTATTGTTATACTTATTTTACTTGTTATTTACTTCAATCTCTTCCAATGTCAAGAATAAATGATATAATGTAGTTATGTCAACTCTGATGAAAGTTTCTTCCACCACCACCAAATATTGTAAATAACTGTAAGCATTTTAAGCAATGATTGTATGCCAGCATTACACATGCTAAGATAACATTTCTTACGTTTTCTGAATATTCATCACCCTAGCTCGACAGAAGAGACCTGAATGACAAAATGATTACTCCATCTATCAAGTTGAAGATAATTTTTTATCATGCGATAGTCTTAGCCTAGCCCTGTTTTACAATTATTTATTGAGTTATTACGAGGTGTTAACCAGGGTGTTGGGTGCGGGGTTTACAAAAGTGAATGAACTGATTGGTTGGCAGTTCATAATGAAGCCCCTTAGTTCTTTCACAAAATCTATTCTATAAACAAGCTGGGGAAGCTTTCAGAATTATAACCAAGTATTTGAAAACTGCCTAATAATAGTGACACATTAAATTATTACCTACAATTAAAACAACTAAGGTACCTCAGGAAGTGCCAAATATATCCTATCTGTACAACCAGATGACGTTTTACACAAATATCTAAAATAAAGTGAAGCCAGAAATATGCTAGGTTCATTTTACATTTTAGCCAAAGGAAATCCTGACTGCCGTGAGGCAGGTATGTATAGAAGCATTTCGGTTTCTTTAATTTTTATTGACTAGCTGAGTCAACACATGACGATTTCTTGAACCAAAGGCACATTTGTCACCAGTGAAGGCCTTCTTCCTAAAGGAGAGTTACTGAGTGTCTTAACTGGAACCAGCTCTGTTCATCATTTACATCACCAAACTCCGGCTTATCCCAGAAAGCCAGGCATGAGGTGGGCACAGTGGATTGGCTGAGAACATCTCGAGAAGAGTATCTATAGTTTAGGTGAGGGTACAAGATGCTTCTCAGCTGGAAAGGGCTGTGAGCTCTTCATCTTCTGTTTTATGACAAAATGTTAACTAATATCCTTTTACGAAATGAATGCCTGGATGTTAATTACAAAGCAAGTCTTTTATTTGTAATAGAGCTAAGCCATTTAACACCTCCAGCCACTTTCTAGAACAAATGTATGATTGTAATTCTTTCAAAGCATTGGGGAAAGTGCATAAAAGCCCCTGGAAATTGTTCATTTTGCTTACATGAAGCCGTTAGCTCAGTTAATTACAAGTCATTGCTTTGCTATTATTTTTTTCATACCGTTTCTTTCCACAATGCCATTTATTTCGTAGGAACCACTCACACTAGGGTGCAGTTAAAGAAAGAATTTTCAGCGGTGCTTGAAAAATAACACACTAAATGCCCCACGTTCCTCACACCCACAGCGTTATCTTGTACTTGCCTATAGCTACTGTGTATGTAACATCTATCCACCCGGGTCCACTCATGCCCATGAGGCACACGCCATCAACTCTGCAGTCTTGCACCTCAACCTCTTCTCTTACCAAGTTGTTCTGTTCTTCTAACACACACCACATGCTTTATGGAGAAGCAATAGGCATGGATGGATGGATAGGTGGTTGGGTGGGTAGATGGTTGGGTGGGTGGGTGGGGGGGAAGGGTGATTGGGGAGACGGGGGTGGGTGGGTGGGTGAATGGGGGGAAGGGGGATTGGGGGTATGGGGGTGGGTGGGTGGATGGCTGGATGGCTGGATGGCTGGGGGGATAGGGGGTGGATAGGGGGGTGGATGGATGGATGGGTGGGTGGATGGATAGGGGATGGGGAGATGCACCGGGGGGGGGGGGGGAGATGGATGGGTGGGTGGATAAAGGGATGGGTGGGCGGATGGGGGTTGGGGGAAAGGGGATGGGGGTGAATTGAATGGGGGGGTGGGTGGATGGGGGCGGGTGGATGGCAACAAATGAAAGGTTTAAATAAATTAGAGGGGAAACATAGGAAATCAGATTTTTAAATTGTCATCTTAATTCAATCATGTTCATTTACAGGAGTGCTGTGGATTTCTTGACTAATAATTTAACTACAACAGTCTTCTGTCTGTCAGTGATTTGTCCATGGGCTTTGTGAAAATATAATTTAAGTGGTGTATTTAATGGGTTTCAAGAGTAATTGGTAAAGACTGAGGAACTTGGTAAGCCAGTTGCTCAATTATTGGAAGCTTAGATTCAGTAATGGTGGGCATTGATTTACAATTTGGAAATAAGGAAACGCTACAAATTAGGGCTTTTACCTATTTTTCTTTTTTTTTCGTTTGTTTGTCTTTTGAGAGCTTGTTTACCAGCATACCATTGCTAAGCCCTTCATAAAGATCTGACAAAAATAACAGACAATTCCCAAAGTTCCTAATTTCTCAAGTAACCCACTTTGGACGTGCCATTTACATTCCCTATTCGTACTCTTCATACATGTGTTTTTATCAGCTCTTCTTAGTTTTATAAATTTAATAAGAGTATTAGCATTGTAAATTAGTACTTGTATTAATAAGCCCAACATCAACTTTCTTCAAATGTCATCCAAGCTGGTAAACAAGCCCTGCCTTCCCTATCTAGACAAGTTGTAATTTTATGGCCCTCAGTGAAATTCTTTTTCAGTCTTAGTCTTTCTCTGGCGGAAAAAAAGTCTATTTATTTTAGAATCTCCTTAGATTTCTGCTCCTCCTCGCAGCCATTTTTAGTAACTCTTCTCTGGAACTTTTTCAGTTCAGTTTTTTTACTGAACACTGAAGTGAGATTCGCTTGCAGTATTTCACTTGTAGGGGAAAAAAAAAAACAGCCACTGGAGAATGGTATCTTTTACTCTTTGTTTTTACTTTTAAATAATGTCCATATATCTCCGTGACAGTAACCACAGCAAAACAAAACTTCAGTCTTCACAACAAAGAAAATAAGATCAGACCACAGCAGAAGAGATTAGTGGTTGAAGTTTATATTAGCTCTGAGCAGGAAAAGAACCTAATTAGATTCCTAATTTCGGATTTGTGGGAAATAGAAGTGTTGAAATCACTTAATTCTCTTTTTTTAATTTACTGCAAAAGTCTGTTTTCCTTAGTGAATCTACTATTAGGCCTCTATTTCAACGTGTTTTTTTTTTATAATATCATCAATGAAATAAAATCATTCTAACAAATTAATGTTTATAATATTAGATTTGCCAGCTTTCTCTTTTAAGTATGTGCTGATTAAAATCCATAATATACTTAAGGCAGATGACTAAGACCCATTCATTCTGTATTTTGCCTTCATAAGGCTATTTCATAAATATTTAAGCATTCTTTTAAAATCAAACTTCATTATCTCTTTACACTGCTTTTTTTTTTTTTTTACCAATTTAAAAAAAAAAAGAAATAATTCTAGTATCAATTAGAAAGGGTCGCTTCCATTGGTAATATCTTATAAAAATACTTGTGAAGGTAGCTGCACAGTGGGAATATTAGGGTCTGCGTTTTTCTTTTTGTTTTTAGACTTCCAACAATTTAATTTTAAATCTTCAAGCATAAACTAAAATACATGGTCAAGAAATTGCTAGAGAATCTAATTTAAACTCTACACCCAAAGGCAAGTTCATATGTAATCATAAGCCCTAAATAGAAGGTATTCCCTAACTGGCAACGGAAAGCTCTCTGGACTACACTGAAAATCAGATATTTTTCTCTTTGTGTAAATAAAATCCTTTCAATTTCTACATATAACTTTAGCCACAGAACCAACTGCCAACACATTTTGAAGAATTCTTCCTGTATCCTGTATTCCTTATAGAAACATACAATATTGAAGCACAGACCACTAATGCTATATGAGTAGAGTCACCAAAAAGTCCAATTCAGGGTTTCTGAAGTTAATTTCCAAGAAACACATGGGTTTGACAACATGTTATAAGGTAATATTCCAAAAGGGGTATTAGGTCAAACTAATGCAGAAAATTCTTGTGTTTAACAGAAAGGAAAATAGTTACCCCAGAATTTTTAACCTATGGATATGCCTTTCTATTCACTAAGACATCACGCTATGTGGCCGTGTTCAACATTTGAGTATTAAGCAGTGAATTTAGTTCATCTTCACTTTTGAAAGATTATGAAACCTACTTATATGTACTCACACTTTCTTGTAAAAGTAGAATACAACTATAGTCCAGGATGATGGAGAGATACCAAGTGGGAAGGGAGGGGAAGGGAGGGGAAGGGGAAGGTTCCACAGAGAGAAGATAAAAGGTGGGATCACACCCATGGAACATATGACAAGGGTACAAGTCAAATCTGTGAAATGTAGAACATGTTTTAGCACAATATCGAGTAAATGAGGTGAAAGCTATGTTGGTTGGCTTAATGTAACCATGTTAGACTGTATAAAAAAAAAACAGCACATTTTACCCCACACATGCATGAATGTATTCATGATCTATGTTTATTTGGCTTAATAAAGTAATAATAATAATAATGAAACTAAAAAAAAAGATAATAGTGTCAGGGAATGTTCTTATGACATTCAGTTATTCTAAGAGTGGGCTACCTGTTTTCTAGTACTTTCATTACTCTCTTGTTACATTAGAGTAATCTAAGTTTATTTAAGCTTCCTAATATCTGCAATGCTATCCTACCTGTGGGTCCCCAAGGCTTTCAGGGTAAGAAAAAAATGCATGCAAGTTTACTGCTTGAGTTTTGACCCTTTTCAAAATCATAGATTTAAAAAAAAAATCATGATTCTGAGTATGTTCATCATTAATTTCTCCATGCTAAATATTCCCTAAAAGCACATAGTCTATTTCTGATAATATTTTCCACCTAAAATATTACTGAAAACTTACAGATAAAACAGCAAGTCAGAAAAAAACAAATTGCTTAAATTGGATCATTTTCTCTGATTTTGTATTCTAATCTACCTTTTCATTTGAAAAGAGCTATAAAATGATGTTAAAAAACGGCATTCCATAATTCTGCTATTCATATTTTCCCAGCACATGAAGAAAAAGAAAGTCGCTTCATCAAAAAGACTCAGCCTCTTATTAAGATGTACAGAAATCGGTACATGCTGTTTTGTAAATTTTTACCAACTCTAATAGACAAGGTTGCATTTGGAGGAAAATATCCTTTTTTCATCTTTATAGAATAGGCATTGGACGTTCACAAATTTTGGAGATTCTTACCAATTATGGCTTTGTATTTTGGTCAGGGTAAGCAAGCACGTCTGATAATGTGTAGATCGCACACACTACCCGGCTGAGGGTCTTTGTGTACAGCCCATGATCATTTAAACATTCTCTGCCTCAAATGCCTTCTCCTGAGTTTATTGGATAGTGTGGGCTTTAAACCACGTGGGAGAACATCCTAATGACTGGTGGGCTCCCTGGGCCCTGCTCTGGACAGCAGATGACACACCAGAGCACTCAGTAGGGAGCCTCAGCTCACCGATGCCTTTTTGGCGGGGTGAGGGGGGAAGAGTTGTTGGTAGAGTGCCATGGCACCACAGCTCACAATCACCTCAATCTCTTGGGCTCAAGTGATTCTCTTGCCTCAGCCTCCCAAGTAGCTGGGACTACATGCACCCACCACAACACCTGGCTATTTTTAGAGGTGGGGGTCTCGCTCTAGCTCAGGCTGATCTTGAACTCATGACCTCAGGCAATCCACCTGCCTCGGCCTCCCAGAATGCTTGGAGAGGTGCCTTATTTTTTATAGGAGAGTGGGGGAGATGGGAGGGAGAGCCTGGTTAGGGAAGGACACCCAGGGTAGATTGTTTCACACCATGAATCTCAGAAGGGAGAACCAAGGGCAAGATTGGCTGAACTGAAAGTATAAAGGATAGTGTTTAGAAAGGTAATGTAGAATCTAATTCCTGCAACAAAGAAATGTCAATTAGACAAATCGAATAGTTTCTATGAGTTCCCCTGGTTCACCTATTAGTAAGTAGACTGATACATAATTCTGGATTTAAGTATGAAATTGGTTAAGCGTTTTGCTCCTCATATATATGTTTTCCTAAATTTTCTTTCTTTCCCTGAAAAACAGGGTAAATGAATATCGATATAAACAGGCCAGAACACGAATGCCTTTGCTGAGAGCTTGTCTGTTATCCAGTTCCTGCTGCTAAATGTTATCAGAGAATAAGCATCAAAACAAAATTCATATAATAATTTCTGTAATAAACTGCCTTGAATATAGTTCTTATCCTTAATGCTTCCACATTCTTGAAAAAAAAAAAAGGACTTACGAACAACATTTTCCAAATGTGGAGAGGGAAGAGTTTGTCTAAGAAACACTTTAGAATTTATGTTTACACAGTATCCTGAAGATATTGTGAAGATATAAATAGAAGTTATTTATACTTCTAATTATTTATATTAATAAGCTATCACTATTACTGTTATTGCTATATGTAAATTTTATCATGTATATTTTATCATTGTATACAACATATGTCATGGGAAATATATAGCAAGTAACATATCTGGCATTTCACATAGTTACTTTTTTGTGATAGGAGTGGCTAAAATCTATTCATTTAACAAATTTCTAGAACACCATACAATGTTATGAACTATGGTGCTTGGATTGTCCATGATACTTCTAGACTAGTTTATCCTATATAACTGCTACTCTGAATTCTCTAACCCATGTCTCCTCACCTTTCTCTCTCTCAGTAACAACTGCTTTATTGTTATTTCTTGTTCATTATTAGAGATAGCCTAGAAATAATGGCCTGGCAGTCATGAAAGTTATCCCATGGTGTGTCACATCTTAACAGCCATTGCCAAAGTCATGACCACTCTATAACTAATTCCATCCTTGAACTAGTTAGATTATAAAGTATTTATACCTAGTCTATATGCATTCAACTTGGGTGAGTAGACCTACATTTCAGAGCTTATTTAGAGTTCATAACTAACCAGTTAGAAGCCACTGAAAACCAGTCTTGGAGCTGAATTCCGTGTTACCTTGGGTGTATTTAACCTCATAAAGAGTTATCTCATTTATAGCAGAATGGTTACTTTTTTCACCCTTGAGGATTAAATGAGATAACAGAAATTAAAAGCTATCCAATAGGAATGATTCAACAAATAGCTGGCAATTAACAATAGCATTAATACTAACAAAAAAATAATCCATATTGTTTACCTTTAATGCCACCTCCCTGTCTTCTGAGGATTTTATGAACGTTTGCTTTTTTATGTAAGGCTGCATAGCATCTTTCCCCCACCTGTACCATTTGCTCCTTGAGTAGTTTCAGAGAGATTGTTTCCAGTTGAGAATGTACTTTATCTTCTATCCATCAAGACAGTTTACTCATCCCGCCTAGTCTACCCTTATTTCAAAGTCCGTCTATTTCTATTTTCTTATGATAACCTCAGTAGATTTGAAAACTGAGTGTGACGTGGAAACAGATCTTTGCCATCTTTACAGTGACAAGTTGTACATACCTGTAAAAATAATGACCACTGCATAATTAGTAAGTATTTCATGGTGAGAATCTATAGCTCCACTTAAAGCAATGAGGAAACTATTATGACATACGCTGTTTGTACTAAAATGAATTCTGGTTCTAGCTTAAGTTTCTGTTCCCATGTTCCTCTGCCCCTTTGATTTCCACCTTGATAATATCATCTTACATCTAAAACCTTTCCCTTATATCCATTTTATACCTAATGCTAAGGAATTAGTTATTGATGGACTCATTTGCCCCTCAGCATAGTGGAGTAATTTGTCTCTTCCATGCCCTTCCTCCCATAAAACCAGGGGCTGGGGAAGGGTGTTGTGGACTGAAACCCAGTCCAGTCGGATCACACAGCCCTGTCCTTCCCTGTGGCCTCCCCCACTCTCACTTTGCACAGTTTGCAATGAGTCACGTTGACTTAGATGTAAATTCCTAGGACCTGGATTATATAGTCCATGTGTGTCCTGGAATGCGGGAGCACGGAGCATGGGTATCTAACTCATGCCTGCAAATGATGTCCAGGTCAGTGGCTAGAGGAGGTTTCTTATACTTGCAGACCAGGGAAGGGTTTTAAGAAGTAACTGTATTTCCGATAATGGCAGATAAACATGTATAACTTAGGCACCCTGATGCCTGTCTAGGGCCATTTCTTGAAAGAGTCTGCCCGCGAATGCTCAGGTCGACAGAAAACATCAGTGAAAAGAGCCTTGTGATGCAGACGGAAGTGTGTGTGTACAGGGGACCACCCCAGGAGAGCCACAGGCACCCACTGCAGCAAGGAAACGTCACTGAAGGGCCCAGCGAAGAAGTTTCTCCAGAGCAAGAGTCAGTCTCATACATGTGCCAAAGCTGAGGAAAGACAGAACCTTCACTCTGAAACTGGAATTGATCAGCCACGGCAAGGAACATGTTGATTACCAACTTGAGATAATTCTGTTGACAAAATGCCTGGAGGACTTTTGACTGAGTGTAAGCAGATGGTTTTTAGGATCTGTCTAAAATGTTATTCAGGGATAGAGACTGAAGCCTGAAGAGTGTTTAGGCAGGCAGTGAGCAGGAGGGATGTTGCAGCTGACTGCACTCTGAGCAGCCCTGTGCTTTTAGCATATGCTTGAGTCATTATGTATCAATCTTATTTAATACGGAATGTGGATATATTTTTATGTATTTTGGGGTGGATCCTCTCAAGTTAGGGGTCACCTACAGCCTAAAAACTGTCTCTTTTAAATCATTTAATTTCAAAATGATGTGACGATAAAGTAGCAATTTGGAGCCTGGAAACCGGCCCTAGTTCTGCAAGGCTCAGGGAGCCACCCACTCACCATGGACAAGAGACTTCAGGGAATCACCCCCACGTCCTATCCAGATTGATTTAGGCAACAATAGTGACCTCCAAACTTAAGGAATCACCAGGAAAAAAAAATGCTATTTCAAATCATGCTTTTTACTTGAAATACTTTTCACAGCATACCAAAAATTATTATATTGTGGTTAGCATATTACTTTTTGAAGATGTATTGTCCTAGAATATTTCATCCCAATTTCCATTCCCTCCCAAAGTACATTTGCAGTTGCTAAGGAACCAGATTTCACAGTCATGGCTATCTAGCAATACCATATGTGTATAATGTCAGAATAATTACGTGAAAACGGCTGTGAAGGCCAAAATCATGAACATCAGAAATAAGAAACAAATGGATTTGATGGATGCCTACGACCATAGTACAGATCTAGTCCTCCACTGAAATAAGTACTTTACCATCAAATGAACATTAAATACCATTTACCATTCTCCCTCACTTTCCCCAGCACACAGTAGGCACACAGATATATCTGGCTGAAGGAATCAAGGCATTTCCTCTTACCATGACTCCAAGGCAGAATAATTTCTCTAAGACTCAAACGAGGATAGCTCTCTTAGGGTAAGCAATGAAATGACATTAAGAGAACCATGAAGAAAAATTGGCAATCGTAATATTCTCATCCTGCTGGTTTCCATAGTGTTTTGATAACAGCCAAATCGTGGGAAATTAGTTCAGTGTCATTACAATTTTGTTTCTTCAACGTTATCTCTTTGTGAAAATCACGGCTCATAAAAACCAGAGTACACAGGAAAACTGTTGTTTTATTTAATAACCACTTATATCTGAGGCCAAAAGATAGCCTTGGGGCTCAGTTTTTCCATCTCTAAAGAAAGGTGTATATATATATGATTACAAAACTAAGATACTATAAACATCTCTCTCTCGTCCATCTATTACTGCCTTGACTTACCAAAATATCTGCTTCATTTCTGCTTTCTGCATGAGGTGGAACACCAGTTGCTGGCATTTTAAAGTCAGTGTAATAAAAAGTGATGTATAATCAGAAAACTGAATTGCACAAATATTGATGTCACGATTCTTGGCAGAGCTTGGCAGAGGCTTAGACATAAAATATTCCTTATACATTTTATGTACTTGGTCCTATATCTCTTAGTTATATACTGCACATGTCCAACAAAACTCTAAAGCTTCTTTTGTCATTTTTACATTGTTGAGTAAATTATTATTTCATATCCTCAAATATTAATGAGTTCCCTAGTTTAATGAAGGTTTTTAATGCCCTGGGCTTACAAATGGTTCTACAGTTTGTTTGGGGAAATGTTCATCCCAGCAGGCTTACCTTCACCTTTTAAGAGAAATATTTAACTTCTGTTGGTTTTCAGTGAGAGCAATATAGCTTAGAGACACGCTAATTTTAATTATTTTTCACCTAACATTCTCCAGCATACTGTACCAAGTGTTGTATTAAAGCCCCATCCCTTCCATCTGCTGCTCTCACTCTGCATTCAGTTTGTAATTTTACAAAACAATAGAAATCAAGTTCTTCCGGCATAATAAACTCCTGTGGTTTCAGCCCTGAAGATTGTTCTCCACATACTTACAGATTTCTTCTTACTTCATTTTCAAATGATTGCACAGGGTCACTTGACAGCCTTTGATCAGAGCACATTATTCCCTAAGCTCCGCCCTATCTCCTCAGTCCTTCTGTCTTCTCCAATGAAGGTTTTAAGTAATTCTTTAAGATTCTGGAATCTAGACATGCTCGTTATATATTCTCTTTTCTCCCTATAGTCAATCAACTGTTAAATTAGGTGGACCAGTAATGAACCCAATCTAAAACATCACAAAAAATTAAAATATTATTTGATAAGAAACTTTTCCTGGGAGCTACGGAATTGCCAATACTGTCACGTGAGAGAGGTTGTCTGTGATGGCGAAGTGAGGGAGGAGTGGGCTCTGCAGGCCACCGTCCACCCTGAAATCCCAGATCTACTGTGTGAACACATCTGAGAATCAAGCCCTTCATGTATCTCCGAGCTCTGTCTTAAATACACACCCTATTATGAAACTAATTTATAGTTTTCATATGAAAGCTATAACCTAACTAAAGCCTAAGTATATGGGGAGGGGCGGGGAGGGGGTGGAAGGGTGAAGGGAAGGTGATTGGAGGGATCACCTCTATGGTTTATCTTACAAGGGTACAAGGGAATCTTTCTAAAAGTAGAATATAAATGTCTTAACACAATAACTAAGAAAATGACATAAAGGCTATGTTAACCAGTTTGATGAGAATATTTCAAATTGTATATGAAAACACCACACTGTACCCCATGACTGCATTAATGTACACAGCTATCATTTAATAATGATAATTTAAAAAGGAAACCAAAAGAAAAAGAAAGAATGAGAATAATAATACCAACTCATATACTGATGTGAAAATTAGGTGGAATATTTAAAGAAAGTAGTATGGAAATTCTGTTAATCTTGGAGAATGAAACATATATTTTTAAGTCCTCTGCCTCTCCAAGACTTGAATAAAATGACAGTCAATAGAATTAAACTATTTATACTCCAGAGGGGCAAAAAGAATGGCAGAGAGGTTAACAGCAGGGGAAAGATTGGAGATGAGTAAGATGAGTAGTAATTGCCCCACCTGCCCGTCTCTCTGCTCTGTCAATGGACGTGAATGGGGGAGGTAGGGCAGGAATCAAAAAGGAGAGACGACTCCTCATTCTGAGCAACTGAAAATAAATGAATAAAAAGAACATAGAAAACTCAATAAATTTACAAGTCAAAATACATATTAACTCAAGAAAAAGAAAAAGTTGTACCACAAAAATTACATGTAATCAGAACACAAAATGATTCAGTCTTATACAATATGAACAAAAATATAATGATGCAAATGTTTACTACAGATTTTTACCTAAAAGGGACATATAATTATATGTGAATGCTGGGAATGGGAGAGAGCTAAATTCTAATCAAAATGTTTAGGCAACCAATTTTTAACACATAAAAAATAGCATAAGTAGTAATTTTTTTATAGCTGTAGTGTTGTAAGTCTGGTTGCATTTTTAAAAAATCATGTGAGGGTAATACTAAAAAAAAAAAAAAATTTCAGAGTTGAAAGTAACCTCCGTGGGAAGAGTGAAGGGTGAAGTAGTAATTTTTTTGTAGCTGTAGTGTTGTAAGTTTGTTTGGTTGCATTTTTAAAAAATCATATGTGAGGGTAATACTTAAAAAAAATTTTCAGAGTTGAAAGTAACCTCCGGGGAAGAGTGAAGGGTGAAACAGTAACTACTCATTTGCATTATAATCCCAGTAATACCATTTTTTAAATTGTGTATTACCTTGAAAAAATATTTTTGTAAAAGAGTCTAGCAGATACATAATATTCTCTCTGAATTATTCTTTATCTTTTTATTAGCATTCTAATAAATATAATTTAGTTAGGTTATCATCAAATTAATAAATTACAGTTAAAACTGTATAGCAATATGAAAAAATTAGTTAATTATCCCTTAACTCAGACTCCCATGAAAGTTAAGCCCTAACACAGACTCCCATGAAAGTCAACTTCCAAGTGCTCTCAAGGTATCATTTTCTTTGGAAAAACTGAAAACTGAAACACCATAGTCTTGGTTTAGAAGATCACGTTGAAGTCTTCCCATACTCAAATGCAAGAGCATATAAATCATTCAAAATATAATTTTATTGTTCGTTATCCAAACAGTATGTCTACTACATTAATATGTAGTAGAAAAATAATGTAAAATCTGAATCAGCTAAAACTCTTGAGACCAGAATTTACCCAATACATCATCATATCTTCAACACTCTCCCATCTGTTACCATCCTTCACCAAAAAAAAAAAAAGAGAGAGAGAGAGAGAGAGACATTGGGTGGTGCCTGTGGCTCAAGGAGTAGGGTGCCAGCCCCATAGGCTGGAGGTGGCAGGTTCAAACCCAGCCCTGGCCAAAAATTTCAACAACAACAACAAAAAGACATCTGTTTTAATGGGTTAATTTTGTGACCTTCTACTTGAGGTTGGGCAGGGTAGGATCCCTAATGGAGAATGCCTGGGGAAAAGCTCCCCCAGGAGGTTGGCTCACTGTCAGACTTGACTAAGAGGAGGAGGAGAAGGCCCCAGGTAGAATCTGTGTGGCAGAATGGCTTTTGGGAGAGGCAGAGTTCATGTTCTTAGGGAGGTATTTCGATGTGGAGGGATGAAATGTTGAAGAATGGTGTTTAG
The DNA here is from genome assembly GCA_963574575.1 of Galagoides demidoff. Classification (NCBI taxonomy): domain Eukaryota; kingdom Metazoa; phylum Chordata; class Mammalia; order Primates; family Galagidae; genus Galagoides; species Galagoides demidoff. The sequence continues at coordinate 20,356 of CAUYQV010049241.1, read as the reverse complement.
TACTCTTTTCCATGTAATATGCACTATAAACTCTTGTCTCTGAATCCTCTAGACCAGTGGTCCTCAAACTGTGGGTCAAGACACCTAAGACCATCAGAAAATACATCCTGCATATCAGATACTTACAGTACGATTCATAACAGTAGCAAAATTACAGTTATGAAGTAGCAACAAAAATAATTTTATGGTTGGGGTCATCACTACATGAGGAACTATATTAAAGGGTCACAGCATTAGGAAAGTTGAGAACCACTGCAACCTTATAAAATGTATATTATTCCTTAATTCATGGTGGCATTGGGCCTGCTTTCCTGGGATGGTTAGAAAATTTTTAGTCTCATGTCCTAAGTAGGGAAACCAACAGCTCCAGTCTGACCCTGAAGTCCAAATTTATATTTGCTCCAAAGGGTCCTGAATTGGATGAGAAAGTATAAAGTCTCCAACATCAAAGGCAAGGTGTGGAGATGAGGCAGCTCTTACAAACTGGGCTAAGAAAGCATTTTCTACTTAATTTCTTTACAGTAAGAATGTTTTTAAAATAAAATAGGCACATTATGCCTTGTTAATTAAGTGAATTAAACAATTCACCCTCTCTTGGACAGTATCAGTCAGTGATTGCTACAACAATCATTGGGAGAATCTGAGGATTTGATGGCATTAAGGTGACATAGGACACCAGGTTGAGTAGCTCATGATGGTTAATGAACTTCATGTGGAAACAAAAGTATGACTTGATGTCAGCTTGATTTTTACTCATTTTTGGTGACTTCACAGAAAAACAAGTTAAGTGGGCAGCTATGTGACCTCTCAGGTATTATATAGCATGACCCCACCTCTCCACAATTAACTAGCAAATTGAAGGTTGAAGCAGTCTTCTCTGTAGTCATAGGATTTGCAAGGCCACATGTTCCTTTTTCTTCTATCCATCCTCTGACAAGTTTGTCATCAATGATTTTCCTTGTTAATTCAACCCTTGAATTTACTTTAAGTCTCATTTATATGATGGTTAAAAGGCGTAAGGACAGAAGGTTCTTCACAATTTCAGGAGTTTGTCAGGTGACACGTGTCCTTCAAGGAAGCCCAGATTTGTGACTTATCACTGAATTTCAGACACAAGTTAATCATAAATGGATGTTGGATGCCTTTCTTAGATTAAGTTCCAACATGTTAACTGCCAGGAAAGAGGATAGTGAAGAAATTATATTGCCACTTGCCTCTCCTTCCATCATAGTCATCAAAAAATGACTGAAAAGGCCAAAGAAAAGCAAGAACAGGGAATAAAAATTGCACCAGCTCCGGAACCAGAAGTAATACCAACCACCTATTACAGACACGTCGCTGGGCGAACTAAAACAAAGGAGATCACAGGGCCCTCACAGAATCTGCCTTCCTGAGAGAGCTGGCACAGTGCTGCAAAAAGAAAAAGAGGACATTCTCTACGTCTCTGTTATGATTCCCAGTATTAAAGAAGCACCTGCTTGTGGTAGAGGTCCCTCCCCAGCCTGCAGGCTCTGGGAGCCAGAGTGGAATAGGAAGGAGCCATTGTTTCTTACTTTTCATTGTTAATTAAATAACTAAGTACCCATAGTGATAACTGATGAATTATCTCCACTCCAAAAAAGGACAAGAAAAAGAGACAGGGCTGAAATTTGACAAGTAAGTGGTCATTAAATTCATACAATGTGAAGAATGAAGGCTGGGAGGGCAATAGGAAAAGCTTATAAGATAAAATGTCTGACTTGTCTTCCCACCAGTGCGCTCTCCAGACAGAACTGTCAACCCAATTTTGTGGACCTAGTACCAGTGGTTGAGAATTACACGAATAAAAAGAACCCTACAAGCTCCCATAGCCCCCCGTTTTGCATTTTCCCAGGCCCCTGAGGCTCTGAATGACAAACTTGAGATGATCTCTCCAACCCTCATGGGATTTCTAATGCAAAATAAAACAACCATGAAATATCACTTTTCCTGTATATCATTGTTAAGACTGAAAACATTGATGAACAACTACCTTTAATGAGGGTGAGGGAAATAGGCACCCTTAAAGACTACTGACCATAGAACTATAAACGCAAAAATCCTTCCTGGAGGGCAATTTGACAATCTGTTCTAAAATTTCAAATGCATATTCACTGACCCAGCAATTTCACTTCTAAAAATACTAATAACCAGACAAGTGTTCAAAGACACAGGACACGTACAAGGTAGTCTATTGATGATAGAAAATAACTAGAAACCCAAAAAGTGCATCACTAGAGATCTGGAAATGTTTTGGGAATATCGTGCAAAGTAGTACAGTGTGGTCATTAAAAATAATTGTTCTGTCTATTTTTAGTTAGATGGAAAAAATACACCATGTGTTGGCAAATGAAGAAAGCAAACTACTAAATGGCCACCGGTGTAAAACATTCATTGAGAAAGGCAAAATATTCCTTAAGAAAAAGTCTGAAAGATTCTCCTCTACAACATAAGCAATAGTTACCCTGGCATGTGGACTGACAACTCTACAAAATTATCTGGATATTTTATTAAAAAGATGTATTGTTTTCTGTTGCTAATTTTAAAAATACAGATAATATTCACATTTCATACACATAGACAGCTTTTAAATGATTTTAACTTTTCTGAGTTGGGCATCGACTCATACAAAACAGCCTTAGAACATCAAAATCAGATTTTTATACATCATGGCATGAATATTTTGAAAACCCCACTCAAATGCAAGAACTGGGGCGGCACCTGTGGCTCAGTGGGTAAGGCACTAGTCCCATATACCGAGGGTTGCAAGTTCAAACCTAGCTCCGGCCAAACTGCAACAAAAAAAATAGCCAGGTATTGGGGCAGGTTCCTGTAGTCCCAGCTACTTGGGAGGCTGAGGCAAGAGAATCACCTAAGCCCAGGAGTTGGAGGTTGCTGTGAGCTGTGTGATGCTGCCACAGCACTCTACTGAGGGCGATAAAGAGAGACCCTGTCTCTAAAAAAAAAAAAAAAGCAAGAACTCTGTTTAAAAGTATCACATGACCTATCTGAACAGCAGTGTTCATTTCATTATAATAATTTGTTTGCATTTTCTCCATTAATTTATAAAACGGTGGGAATTAGAAATGAATATACCAATACAGTTGACAAAATAATGTTTTCCATAGTTACTACAATTGAGAAAAAATAGTAATTGTAAGCTATGTTGAACAAGTAAAATATAAAGTCTCAGACCTGTGCTGGAATTAACTCAACATTTTTTTCATGAATGAATGGATTGAGCTCTATTTCCGCTTCTCAACAGCCCGGAGTGTTAGACAGTGCTGAGTATAGACAAAGCCATGTGACCTCACTTCCAACATCTGGACCCCTCTTCTCCCGCACTTAACCACCTCTCCTACTCAAATACAGAGTTGGTTGGAACAAGATTCAGTCATGCTAATGACAGTCATTCCAAGGGATTTAGAATAAAGCACTTGAAGTTGGTCCCAGTTGATGCCCTGGGAGTTTGGATGCCATTTTCCAACTTCATTCCAAGAAAAATATTCAGAGACGAGAACAAATTTTATACATGCAAAGGAAGAAATTGACTTTTTCCCCAGGTTCTCTCATCAGACATAACTAAACTTCCTGTTTAGTTTCTAGAAGATGCCATATATTTTTTCCATAGTATGGTTTTCTATTATTTGCTACTGACTAATGCCTGGTAGGGAAATTCTGACATGGCTCCCAAGGACTTTGCCTTCTGATAGTCACACCCTTGTGTAATTCCATTCTTCTTGAGTGTGCACATAACTTACTGGCTTGCTTCTAAGTAATAGAGTAAAGCAGAAATACCAGGCACTAAGTTAAGTATCTACTGGTTTCTGTCTTTTGTTCTCCCTTCCCTTCCCTTATTTCCTTCCCTAATGCCATTCCCTTCCCTTCCTCCTCTCTCTCTCTCTTTCTCTCAGAATCCAGCCATTATGTACTGAAGTCCAGCCTACCCTTCTGGAGGTATCCCAGCCAACTACTAACACCAACTGCCAATACCACATGAATGAACTTCTTGTAAGCAGACCCTCCAGCACTAATCAAGGCTTCAGATGACCCAGCCCAAACCAATACTTCACTGTAAAAGAGACCATGAACCAGACCCACCCAACTAAGCAACTCTGGGAATCCTGACCAATATAAACTATGAAATAGTAAGTATTTATGAAGTCCCTGAATTCTGAGGTAATTTGAGATGCTGTCATAGATTACAATACAAAATCCCTTACTAAAATAATTCTATGTTCTCCAAGAAATATTCAAAAACAAGTATCAGCAAAAAGTTGGAAATAGAACATTGAAAATCAGGTTGAAAATGTGAGAGGTCTAACTTGAAATTTTGTAATATCTTTATAATGTCAAAATTGGGACACATTTTCACCAAGATCATATTACTAAAGGAGAGAAATACACAAAACTACTTTCACTTTGAAGTTATGTACATATATACAAATGTAATAAGCCAAGTGTATCATGAAATCGCATTTTTATAATATTGCAGATTAAGGAAAACTACTGATCCTTAGGTTTAATATCAATGAGATTTAAGCACTGAATAAATATATTGAATTAATAAGTCAATGAATGAATAAATTATCCAACAATAATCCTGCTTTTTCCACTCTATAATTATTCATCAATACAGGAGCTTTCCTCTCCCCAGAGAGCTCTGGGTTCTAACAAGAGCATTTGAACCTGTTAATCTGTGTGTAAACTGCAGGCATTAAAGGGAAAAGATGTGAAGAGCCACTGGCCTGAGCTGACCTTAACCTGATTCAGTAGCTTTTGGAACTGCAGAGAGGAAAGGTTTAGCACAAAGACAAGAAAGTATCATAAAGTCTTAAAGGGTTTTTTCATTATTATTTTAATTCCCTTTGGAGAGATTCACTGTTCTTGGATTTGTTTTTGTTTGTTAAAGAGGGAGCGAGACATTGTGAAGTGGTTTGAAGGTGAGGGGACTTCTGATAAGAAAGGTCTCAAGCTGTTAGGAACGCACTTCACAATTGCTGAATCTCAGGAATCCTGTTGCTTTGGTAAAATTGGAAGAGCAAAGCAAGGTAAGAATACTTAAAAAAAAAAAAAAGATGAGCCACATGTCGGAAAAAAACCATATTAAAAAATGAGCGGAAATATTAGACTTAGAAGAATACAAGTAGTGGTACAGGATACAGGATTACAACACAGAGAGAAACATCAACAGGAAATAAATGTCCTGGAGAAAACATTAGAACCGCCAGGGCCTAAAGGTAACCTATTCAGACACAGAGATCAGGTAAACGCAGATCCTAGCAAGCTCCCAGCCCTAGACGTCAAAACAAGTACCAGCAACATTCTATGAAACAGGACAGGAGAGCATGAAAAACAGTTATCTATTCACTAATTAGAGAAAATGAGAAGGCACTGTGGGTGGGAATGGGGAGAAGATAAATCTCACTCATTTTAGATAACTTTATCTTTTAAAAGAACATGTTTAACTTACCAGCTCAAAAATGTTATACTATCTGCTCTATTGTGTTTCTGCAGGCATCTTATTCACTAAGTACATTGTTTTTTGTCTTAATATAGAACACTAGGATTTTCTGGAGAAAAAGTAGCTCTCCCCTCCTGAGTCCCTACGTCAGATGGTCTGCTATTCTGTTTCCCAGGCAAAGACAGTTCCCAGCAGATGGCGTCAACAACAACAGCCTACTGGGCAGAGAGAAGGAATCTTATAAATTTGGGGTTCAGCCTTGGACTCCAAGCTTCAAGTAAACAAACAGTACTATGAATCTGTACTACAAAGTTTTTTTTTTTTTGATAGGCATCAAAAATGTAACCAAGGTTTCTCACCTAAACCAAGTACACAGAATACTATTTGAGAGACTATTACCTCAACACTTCCAGAGACAGTACATAATCAGTACAATTCTAAGTATATAAGAGATAAATGAATCTGTTACATATCAAGGACGGATCAGACCAGCAGGGATTAATTCTCTTATAAATCCAGGTTCACAGAGAGCATGACTTATTATCATAAAACTCTTGAGCTGCTGCAACCCAAATAAATGTCTAATATATAATATGCTGGAGAAATCTATTGCGGTCCATGTTGAAGGCAAAGTAGAATCTGTGCTTCTTATTAAAGCCAGATTATAAAACGAACTCCATCACTTCTGTAATGGGAAAATACCAGACTGCTTGCCACATGCAGACACACAGCTCAGGGTCTCTATTATGTAGCTTGCACTAGTTTTGCTAGTAAAATCGCAACAGCTTAAAGCATCAAATGCATATTTCTCACTCACAGCACCTGTGGAATGAAGATCAATTTCTACTTGATTTCCTGTGTACCTTCATCCAGAAAATGGTGCTGAGGAACCAGCCCCCATCTGACGAGGAACAGAGACGAGATCACCCAGCTTTTTCTCAGCCTGGGTGTGTATCAGTCCATTGGTCAGAGTGTGACATTCTTTAGTGATGCTGCCCTTAGAGACGGTCACCAGAGAGGGAACTCATAGATATAGACCCAGAATAGTCAGCAGAGCAAACGTGTTGAGCACATAACATACTTATTACAGTGCAGGAAAAATTAGAGACCCACAATACCATGTGCTGCCTGAGTTACAAGTAGAAGTTGATCAACATTTCATAAAGAAAACTGGAGGAAGCAATGGTCCTTCAGAAACCATTTGAAGAGGGCTTTGCTTTTAAAGTTGAACTTCAGTCAAGTATAAATAGTGGGCATATCTTATAATTCAGTGGAGACTGTTAAGACTCCGGTACCTAATGTCATGTCTTACCAGAATTTGTATAAACAGGTATGCTCCATTTGAGGAACAAAGTCTCAAAAGTGACGTGATGCATACAAAAATCGCAGCTAAATAAGAGGAATTATTTCCAGTATCGTATAGCACCCTAGGGTGACTGTAATTACCAACAATTTGTTGTATATTTTCAAATAGCTAGAAGCATGGACTAAGAATGTTTCCACAAATAAATGGTAACTATTTGAAGTGACGGATATGCTAATTATTCTGATTTGATCCCTCTGCAACGTATCCATGTATCAAAATACCATATTGTAAACCATATATAAGTACAATTATGTGTCAATTAAAAATTATAATAAAGATGAAACATTTCTTATCTTCTAATATTTGAAATTTACTTTAATTAGACTATCTTTTTTTTTTTTTTCCCAGACAGAGTCTTACTCTGTCGCTCTGGGTAGAGTGCCATGGCATCATAGAAACTTCTTGGGTTCAAGAGATCCTTTGGCATGAGCCTCCCCAGCAGCTGGGATGACAGGGGCTCACCCCAATGCCCAGCTAGTTTTTGTATTTTTAGTAGAGACAGGAGTCTCACTCTTGCTCAGTTGGTCTTGAACTCCTAAACTCAGGTGATCCACCCACCGCAGCCTCCCAGAGAGCTAGGATTACAGGTGTGAGCCACTGCGCCCAGCTAATTAGACCATCTTAAAGAAGTCCAACAGATACCTTCACAGATCAGTTCAACGCAGCATTGTTTACAAAACCAACCATCTGAAGCTGGTTTTATAAAGAGGAGGGAGGGAGGGGGCAATGGGTGGGATCTTGCCTCACGGGCACAGTGTGAGGATGCCCAACAGTGCCCTGGGTGAAGAGCTCCACTAAAACTTGAACTTTACCCTAGAAATGAAAACAACGTAAACATCTGTACCCCCATATTAACTTATCATTCAAAAGAAAACTATGCAAAGTTAAAGAATCTAGACAAAAATGACCAGCCAGGTATGATGCTATTTATAGGAAGTGTTCGGAATAGGTAAATCTATAGAAACAAAATAGATGACTAGGGTAGTTTCCAGAGGCTGAGGAGGGAGAAAAGGGGAGCAATTGCTAATGGGTATGAAGCTTCTTGGGGGGTGGTGGTGGTAAATATGTTCTACAATAAGGTTGTAAAAAAAAATTAAGCCATAAATTTGGTTTGAAAAATCATGGTGTATTCTTAATCATATATTTATGATTTATGTCATCATATATTTATATATGTCATATTATATATATGTCATCATATATTTATATAATTATTCTTAATCATATATTTATGATTTATGTCTATTCTGTAGACATAAAAATGACACACGAAAATACATAATGCCTTAAAAATGTATTTATGATAAATGATTTATAAAGTGCAAATATAGTATAAACATGGTTTGGGGAAAAAGGTGCATATTTTTATGCATAAAAACAATTGTGGGGTTGCTCAAAGGAGTAAGGCACAGGCCCCATGTGCCGGAGGTGGCAGGTTCAAACCCAGCCCTGGCCAAAAACTACAAAAAAAAAAAAAAAAAGAAAAGAAAAATAATTGTGAAGATAAATGCCAAAATATTAAAAGTGCTTACTTCTGAGTAAATATGTAGGTAAATATGATTTTCTTCTATGTGTTTTACGTAATTTTTTTTAAGGAAAAATAAAAGGATCACTTTGAAATGGCCTATGTTCTAGAGGGCAACCCGGAGAAGTCCTGAAAGACCCAGGCCTTATTTCTGCCTAGGGGTGTGACATCGTCACCTGTGAAAATAATTTGATGGTCTGTCACCCATCAAAAGAGAATTCAGAAAGCTTGGTGCGGAGAAGATTCATTTTTTTTCTGTGTAGTGAAATTAGTCTTGCTATAGATGCACTGGGAAAGAACACACCTCAAGAGCTAGGAAGCTCTTCAGCGTCACGCTTTGCTGTTTCTCACCAACTTTCTATCATTTTCCCCACCTGAAATGACAAAACTATTCTCTTGAAAACGTCCCTATCTTAGTGACAGACATCTCCTCCTAGATCTTTGTCTTTGCAGTTCATACTAATTTATAAAAAGCACCTCTCCAATATGTTCTCTTCTGGGAGAATCATTCACTTAAAAAAAATAAGCAGAGAAAAAGAAAATAAGCAGAGAACCTACAATTTAGGTGCGCGTACCCTGTATCATCTATTCCTGTCCTGAGCCCTCAAGAGGATACAGAAGCAGAGGAAAAACTTCAACAATTCTGTCAATTAAAACCTCATATCCTATAGATTTTGCACTTGCCCATGAATATTTTTCCCTCGGCTCACAATGGGAATTCTTTTTCTAGTAAGAGCAGCCCAGTATTCTTTTAGATTTTTTCTTTGCTTTTTCTAAGAATGCTTTCATCACTTGTAATACGTGGGCCCAGGAGGCTACTGCCCAGACGGATTTCCTGAGTTCACTAGGTTTACAGTCCAAGAGCAAATGAAGGCTTCTTGTCTCTTGCGCCAAACAACACGCAGATACACCTGCGCGCACACACGCACTCTCAGTACAAATGAAACCTTTAGAATACTAGATGACTGTGGCCCTGGAAACGACTTCACCCTCTCATTTGCAGAACCTTGCTAAAGGAGGAGGCACCGTCTAGAATATGCCATTCAATCCACCTCTCCACGCTTTATATAAAAGAATTTACAAATGGAGCGAAATGCCTATTCGCCCCTCAAAGGGCACACAGAGATTTTGGGGCCTTGTTGCTTCTCTTCTCCGAGTCTACTGCCCTCCCTACCTCCATTCCAGGCCTCTTAATAGCCCAGTAGCTAGCAAACCTGCCCCGGCTTTTGTTTGCCATTGATAGATTCATGTTCCCTTCTCTGTCTATATTATACACCAGCTGCTCAGTCGCCACGTGGCTTCGGCAAACACAAACCATGTCGTTCCTAATTCCTGCCACTCACTCCTCTTTCCACGCCTCTTAGTTCTTCTCCAACTCTTAACATAATTTTTCTACTTTATGGCAAAAATAAATAAATAACAACAACAATGGAGGGAAACTATGTAGTTCTCACTCCCCCGGGCATCCTGTCCCACCACCATGTTACCCCCCGGGCAGGTTTCTCTTTCATCTGTCCCCCTTTCTCCCAGATTCTAAAGGCCAAAACCTTTGCTAATCGCTTGTGCGGTGGCATCTGAGGTCTAAAGGCCGCTCTCCCCATAGCTAATATTTTTGCGCGTTTCTTATATACCTACAGCAATAAATACGAAATTACAGCTCTAACATTTGATAAGTAGTTGAGTTAAAAAGACTCCCTCAATTTCTAATCTATGAGGTATCTACTATGATTTAATATTTCTCATGAGTAGTATCAAGAAAAGACGCATTTTGTGCTAGAACCTACTGAAGCCCATGAGAATTCTAAGGAAGGGTCACCGTTCTTCTCATTTGGAAGCTAGAGTCCATTGAGAACTCATGGTTCATTTGGAAAGCACCATGGTAGGTTCTAGGAATATCAATAGTAAAGCCCTAAGGGTATGGTCTACAAAATAAAAGTAAAACAATTTAGAATTTCCCGAGGACAACTTTAGAGATGAAAGATGAGGTTTATGGGTACGGAGAAACCAAGAATGATGAAGAAAGATCTAGAAGGGAGAAAGACCCTAGAGAGATTTATGTGAACTCTGAGCCTAAGGACGCTTAGGATCAGTCTGTGATTAGGTGATAGCACTGTGATACTGTGTAATAGATACACACACAGGGTAGATATAAAGTTTGTGTGCAATTTAACACAGAGAACTATTTTAAATACATATACATAAAAAGGAACATTTTTTCTATTTTAAATATATAGCTTAGTCTTAAGTACATTCACATTACTGCATATACCAATCTTGGAGTTCTTTTCACAGTGAAAAACTGAAACTCAATTAAAATGTCTGTCTCTATGAATTTAATAACTCTACATACCTAAGTGGAATTATACAGTATTCATGTCTTTGTAGCAGGCTTTGATCACTTAGCAAAATGTCCTCAGAGTTCATTCATATTGGAACATGTGTCAGAGTCTCCTTCCTTTTTAAGGCTGAATAATATTCCATCTTATGTATTTACTACATTTTATTTTTCATCTGTTCTTCTATTGAGAGACTCTCAGGTGTTGCTTCTTCTTGGCCATCATGAATAACCCTGCTAGGAACACGGGTCTGAGATGAGACTTTTGAACAGGAGTCGATCCATTAACGTGGACTGAGTGAGAGATAAAACCCTAACCCCCAAGAGCAGCCGTTCTCAACCTATAGCTCGCGACCCCTTTGTAACAATGAAAATACATGGTGGCCTTAGGAAGGTTGAGGACCACTGCCCAAGTGAGTCAACTCTGAAAGAAGGAAAAGCAGCCATGGGAGTTATACACATTTTTTCTGTGACAGACAACCATCATTTAACTTTGAAGAAAACTTATTTTCCTATAAAGCTATATATCCAGGTTGATAACCCCACTTCACTGTTCAGTCAGTAGGCATCTCAAACGTGATCCGCTGAGCCCAGCTCTAGCTGGTGCTCTGCTCTTGCCAGTAGACGGTACCTGCATCCTCTCCGTTGCATAGGCCAAAAAGCATCATGCCACCTGCTACTCCCTTCTTATTTCTTTGTCAGTAAATCCCATGCACTGCATTTTCAAATTATAGCCTCATCCCATCCTAAGTCTCGGCTGCTGTCATCTCTTCTTTCCATCCTTTCAGTAGCCCCCATCTGTCTGTCATTGTTCTTACCCCATTCTGTCTATCCTCAATACAGCAGACAGAGGCATCACTTTTAACCTTAAGAGAAATCTTGCTGTGCACCTGCTCAATCCTTCAACAGCCTCCCTCTCTGGGCAAAATCTAAAGATCTTGCAATGGCCTCTCAATCCTTACATTTTCTGATTCCCCGTCCCCTTTATGAAGTAATCCCTTCCCCCTTCACATGGGTGCAGCTCACTTACCTCTCTTCGGTCCAGTGAATATGCCAGGCTACAAAAAATCACACCATTGCCTTTAAATTCTCTCCCCCTTAGATCATCCATGGCTCTCCTTTGATCCTCCCCTAAAGATGCCTTTCTTTGTAAGTTCTTTCCCTGGAGACCACATCTGAAATTGCAATTTACTCATTCTCTGGAACACTCCCTGTCCCTCTTCTCAGGCTTCCATTGCATTTACCACCAGTCATTACATATTATACACTTAAGTTATTTTTTATAAACATCTATCTCCCATCTCCAGGAAGAATGCTTATTTAGGGCTCAGATGTTATCTGTTCTGCTTACTGCTATAGCCTCAGCAGGGTGTGGTACCTCATGCCTAGTGCCTATTAGATGCTTAATAAATTTTTTGTTGAATTAATTAAATTTATATGAATACGTCAATGAATAAATGAAAGTTTTAGGAAAAAAGAAAGATGAGCAAAACTGCTGTAGAAAGTGGAAATCAACAAACGTTACCTGGGATCCTTGTAACTTACTCAGCTGACAAAATATAAATACGTCACGTCAAGTAGGTGGCAATTGAGACATTAGGAAGGACAGAGGCAAACTGCTTTGACTATATGACTATAGAGATTTAGTGTGAACGGAATTAATTTTCATCTTACACTTTGAACAAAGCTTGTGTTGAATCAAGACACCTGTGATATCTGGATGTCTCCTTCAGTCAACGCACAAGAGCAAAAATTTTCTTAGACCCTGTAAAATGGTGAACAAATGACTCAGGACCTGCCAATAGTGTTCACGTTGATCAATGGACTAAAGAGACATGAAGAAATAAATAAGGACTTTTTTTTTAAATGGTCAAGTCTTCAAGCCAGTACCTACCCCAGACCTCACCACAATCTTTCAATGCAGTCCCTGGGAAAAATACCATTCAAGTTTTACTAAATTGATCCTTTTCTTCATTACAAGCTACTTTTAAATTACTTTCAGACAATTTCTGCGTACCCTTTAGCTTCCAGGCTCATGGATGGATATTCTTTTATGACTCTATATTTCCAAAGTATGTTGATTCTTAGATAATATTAATGCAAGCACAGTCCTGCCCTTTCCAACTTTTGACATGTATTAAGCCATCAGCCTTTGCAATCTCAAACCTAGTCTAGCATTGCATTGCACTTTTTATGAGAGTTAGGAAAATCCTGGTTCTCACAAACGAATTATATTCAGATCTCCTTATTGTCATCTATGTTTTTCTCTTATCTCCATAATCTATTAATTTTTTATTAGGCATTTATAGCACCTCACCTCTAAAAGGATCAAATACCATATGGAGAGTTCTTCTCAGGGAGATTTTATAAACATTTCCTAACCATTTATGCTACATTAGCAAGGCAACCATGAAACCACAGAAAAAGCTTAAGTAACTGAAATGGGGAAAATAAAGATGAAAGGGAAGAAAAAAAAAAAGTTGTGAGAGTAGGTGGCAGCAAATTTGCATAATAAATCCGACTCCTTTAAAGCATCATTTTAAAATCATTTCATGCTCAGTTATATATTCTAGGCATGCTGTGACCAGGATGGCAGAAAGATGTCTAAGAAACTTGAGGCCTTTTGTTATATATGTATGGTTACATGGGCTTCTATAAATAACTCAGTAAGAACTTGAGATCATCTCTGAAGAGCCCCATCCATGTGACATCTTTGTTAGTGGCTTACCCTTACATAACATTTATCCTGGATCTGGCACTGTTCTAAACACAAGCATAAATGCACTGAGTCCACACAACATCCTATGAGGTAAACACTATCATTAGCTTCATTTCAAAGTTAGGAGAACTGAGGCACAGCTACTAAGGGCAGGTCCATCTCAGTCAGAAGCCATGCTATTTGCCATTGTGCTAAGTACAATATTAGTCCAGAAGATAGAAATTTTGGAACCTTCTTAAATTACTTCTTTTTACTGCCTGTTTTTGTTCGTTTTGTTGTTTTGACTTTGTAGTATTTTTCCTCTTCATCCTATCTTGACGTTATAATAAAAACACTTAATGGTTTCATTTACATTATTTTAAAAATGTCTACTAGCCATTGCTTAATTACAGGCCCTAAAGGAAATTGCTGTTAAATTAATGCTGATTCACTTGGTTACAGTTATTTTAATGGCACATTTTTGTACTATTGATCTCGAGGATTCTTTTAACCCTTAAAAAATGATTCATTATTTAAAGTGATCTGTCCTTTAACAAGTGAAATGTGACAAAAAGAGGTTTAGAGAAATAGTATACTAAGTTTCACTGTCCAGAAAAAAAATTAATTTCATATACTACAACGTCTCAGTCTTTTGGGTTGCTATGACAAAGAACCATAAATTGGATTGCTTATAAACAAAAAAAATTCATTTTTCAGATTTCTGGAGATTTGAGGTGTGGAAATTGGGTGACAGCATGGTCGGGTTCTGGTGAGGGTGCTTTACTGCTTACAAAAATATACTTCTTGTATCTTCATTTGGCAGAATGACAGCAAGAGAACTCTAGAATCTCTTTTTAAGGGCACTAATCTCATTCATGAGGGTTGCACCCCCATGACCTAATTACCTCTCAGAGGTCCTGTCTCCTAATACCATCAAATCAGAGGGTAATACTTTACCATATAAATTTTAGGGGGACACAAGCTCTCAGTCCATGATACATAGTTTACCATATCTATGATTTAAATATCTTGATATTACCTTAGTTAAGACTAAGCTATTTACTTTTATTGGTTTCCAATAAAAAATACTGAATCTAATGATTTAAATTGCCGTGGCCAAAAAAACTGATGACATAGTTCCGCTGGATAAGGGACAGGGTAGTCATTCAAAGTGAGTTTTATTTTATTTATTTATTCATTCATTCATTTACGTTTAAGACCAAGTATCACTCCATTGCCCTCAGTCCAGTGCCATGGCATAATAGCTCACAACAACCTCAAACTCTCAGGCTCAAGCAATTCTCTTGCTTCAGCCTCCTGAGTAGCTGGGACCATGGGCACCCACCACAACACCCAGGTACTTTTGCAGATGGGGTCTCGCACTTGCTCGGGCTGGTCTCGAACCTATGAGCTCAGACAATCTACCAGCCTCGGCCTCCCAGAGGGTTAGGATTACAGGTGTGAGTAACTGCCCCTGGCTTCAAAGTGAATTTTAGATGGTAACTGAAAAACTTTCCCCCAACTGTAAGTAACTGACTATCACAAATTCAGTTTCTCCATATGCAGACTGAAATCTTTTTGCCATGAGTAATATTACTTATTACACTTGCTCTGTAACCCACTTCATGCTCACCTGAGATCTAAAGTTTGCTGGCCACTTAGACTCCCATACCTGACCTACCCACGCCTGCTCACTGACACCTCTGGTCGTGAGCTTCAATTTCATTTATTCAATCCGTCCTTCAGTCACTCACACAACAACGCTCAGGGAGCATTTCCTCTTCCCAGAGGGAAGGAAAAGATCAAAGACAAAAGCAGAATTTCACAACGTTAATAAGTCCCATCGAACAAGAAAGTGGGTAAAAAAAAGGGTAACCTTCCACATCTGCACAGTCGAGTCACCGCTCAGAGACCATTCTGTTAACTACAGTTAAAATGCGTCCTCCATGTTCCAGATTCTGAACTGTTTTCTTATTCAACAGCCTAGGGATTTGACACTGCATTTTAAACTAGAGTCCACTAGATCACGTGTCCCTGGAATCCAGGCAACCTTGTTTTTTAACTTTCTACCCACTCTCTTCCAAAAGCAACCAGGGAAGTGCTTTATACTGAATAGATATTTGGTTTAACATCTTAGTATATAGGCTTACAAGGTATCCTTAGAAGGAGCATCCATGTGCTCCCTGTAGGATTTAAGAAAAAAAGAGCACTATGCAAAATAAAGGAGTAAAAAACTGCAAAAACATCTATGATTCATTAACTATAGAAACAAGTAAGAGGCACTATCATATAATCCTATGAAATGTTTTAGAGAAATGAAAATGTCAAGACACAGGTATGTGTTGTACCATTTGTATCCTAGCACTCTAAGTGTTAAACTGGTTGTCCAGACGATATTTAAACTAACCAATAAATCATAAGATTTGCTGAAATATAAAGAATCAGAACAGTAATGTAAAACAACCGCACCAACAGAAGGGCCAGTTTTACCTACACCAAAGATAATAGGGAGAGAGACCTTAAATGTTTTCATGTAGAAGCTGATTCTCTGGGTACAGATATGATCTGCTACCGACTTTTTAATTAAAAAAAAGATAAAATAGCCTTTGAGGTAATTAGTTTTCCTCAATTATAATAATCAACAAAGTATATTTTAAAAAGGTAAAAAAGAGATCGTGCAGGTAACAGAACCCAGTATCTATTCCCCACAGAGTTACTCGGCCCTAGAAAAAAATATCTCATGCTCAAGAAACTGAAAACAGATCTAGAAACATTAATACTCTTTCTATTTAAAACACTTTATTGTACTTTGTTTAATTTTATCAACACAGGAGTGTGTTGATCTTTTTATAATGGATAATTCACCCATTGAAAGGACAGGGTCCTTCCGGGCCCTAGTGCTGTAATAATCACTCAAAGTCTAAAAGCTATTTCTCTTTTTAGCTGGATATCCCATTGAGGATCATACAGAAGTTCAATTAAGTTCAGGTTTCTCTGCAGCAATCAATGTTATCCCAAATTCTTCTAATTTCACTTGGAATAATGTTTGCCTCCTCTTGTACTGGTGTGTGAACTATTGGTCCTCTTCCTTTGTGATGAAAGCAAATATCAAGCTGGTTGTACGTGGTTTATTTTCTATCTGAGATTTTACTTACAAACTGAGATATTATATCTTAGTCTGAGCTATACAGGCTCATGGTGAAAAACTTCATTCAATGCCACCTGAAGTCCTGAGCAATTGTTTATTTCGTTACTATCTAATTGTCTTTACCTGAATGGCCTTGTGCTGGTATCAGAAAACAAAGCTGTGAATCTTTTCTTTTTTAATTAAATTGTGACTGTATACATCAATGCATTTATGTGGTACAATGTGCTGATTTTGTATACAATTTGGAATGCTTACATCGAACTGGTTAACATAACCTTTACTTCACTTAATTATTGTGTTAAGACATTTATACTCAGATTTATTTTACTTTTATTTTTCATTATTTTTATTTATTTATTTATTTTGCAGTTTTTAGCCAGGGCTGGGTTTGAACCCATCACCTCCGGCATATGGGGCTGACACCCTACCCCTTTGAGCCACAGGCATGCCCAATTTTTTTTTTTTACTAAATCATAGCTGTGTATATTAATGTAGTCATGGGGTACAATGTGCTGGTTTTATACACAATTTGAAATATTTCCATCAAACTGGTTAACAGCCTTCACGTCATTTTCTTAGTTATTGTGTTAAGACATTTATATTCTACATTTAGTAAGTTTCACATGTACCCTTGTTTGTACTCAGAATAGATTTGACATCTATCTTTGCAATATACACCATGGGTGAGGTCCCACCAATTACCCTCCCTCTACCCACCTTCTCCCCTCCCTCCCCTCCTCTTCCCTCCTTCATCCTGGACTATAGTTGTATTTTATCTTTCCTATGAAAGTGGGAATCACTGATTTTCAACCCGGTGTGCCATAGCACTCTGGTGAGCCCCAAGAGGATCTTAGGTGTGCTGTGAAAACTTTGCGAGATCATTAATTAAATTATTTTCAAAGGAAGTTCAAAGCATTATTTTCAAAAGAAGTTCAAAGTTCAAAGCAATTATTTTCAAAAGAAGTTCAAAGCACAGTAAGTATATTCCCTTTTTTGCTCTTTTTTTTTACATCAACATAATTTACGTGTGCTGTGGAAGTTTAACTATAGGTTCAAGTGTTCTGTCAGACAAAAAGGTTGGAAAACACTGCCCTAAATGAAAGCTTCAGAGGAGGCTCGGAAGTGACAGCTGCTCTCTGATCTTCACCTGCCCTCCTGTCTCTCAGTCCCTTCTGACCTCTCTAGTTTGACTATAGGTTATCAGATTCCCACCCCAGGAAGGGTCCTGCCTTCTTTCTTTTTCTCCAATCGTATTTCTACACCACTGTCCGTACTTTATGGACCATAAACGCCAAAATGGAAAATTTCCCCGGCACCTGGGATCTTCATTCTGAAGGCTCCCAAGTACATGGTTAATAAATTTATAGATCTTTTCTGCAATCTGGCTTTTTCAAGTTGATTTTTCAGAACCCTTTGAAGGGCAAAGGGGAAGCTTTCCCTTAGTCCCTATACTTATAACCTATGTCCAAAGAGGTCCTTGACAGCTACATCAATTAAGCAGTATGTTTTTTCACCCCATAGAAATGAAAAAAAGAGATTCTGATCCCTTATATATTCTTTGTGCCAGCGAAAAGAGCTAGTATCTTCAAGATGGAGATTTCTGTGTAACACCCATTGCCACATAAAACAAATTACCCGTCAGTTAAGCAAAGTAAAGCTGTTCAACTTTCCTTCTTAATAAAATGTAAATCAAATGTGTTATATCCATGACTAGTGCAGAAAAACACACTAGGGTCTAGGAATCAAAAAAATTAAACAACTGAAGTCTCAGAATATCAATTTATAAAATAGAAAAATAAAATCTAAAGTCTTTCGACATATGGGCTCAACTCCATTTGCACTAAAGAAATATCAAAGAACTCCTATCCCATCTCAAAAGGAGCCCCCATCCCTGACAAAGACACCTGTTCACTGAGCTTATCAAGAAATAACCTCCTAAATGGAAGTTTGCCTTTACCGGAATGTGTAGAAATATTTTCACAGTGTGCTTTCATGATTCAGAACATTTGGCAAAGGGGGATAATTTTTAAATCATAATATTGCAAATATAGATTCTCCTTAAATTCTTTGCAGCAATATATACATATATGGATAGTCTTGTCTCAAAGATGTATAGCTGAAAACTAAAAGTAATAAGTGATTACTAAAAATTATTAGCTATAAAAGTTGAAGGCGTCATTATGAAGTTGTTATTCTCAGTTTGGTATACAACATTGCAAGGATTTAATAATTACATCATTCAAAAATAGACATGTTTAGGGCGGCGCCTGTGGCTCAAGGGAGTAGGGCACCAGCCCCATATACCAGGGGTGATGGGTTCAAACCCAGCCCTAGCCAAAAAAATAAAAAAGAAAAATAGACATGTTTCATTTATTTATTCTCATTGCAGTCTTAGAGATTGTTTGCAGCCTCAAGAAAAAGGCAATAAAATCAGGATTTGAATGCCCAGGTTTGCTACCATCAGTCTTATTATTTGTATGACCTTTATTGATTGTTTATTAGATTTAAAAAACACATAACATGGAATTTACTATTTTAGCCATTATAAATATATAGCAGTTTTACGTATCTTCACATTATGGTGAGACAGATCTCCAGAACTTTATCCTGCCAATCTGACACGTTCTGCCCATTTTTAATCTAGTCTCAGTTTTCTTACCTATAACACAGGAGATTATAGTATCATGTAATGTTTCCGCGGTGACTGAGACAATCTCTGAAAGCACGTAACCCAGAAACTGACACACAGGGACTTACTAAATGTCAAGAACTGTTACGTGACTTTAATTGCACACTGAGCACAGAGATGCCTTATACAGTGGAATGCGTAGTCTGGCTTCCCAAAGACATGTGCAGATCAGAGCCCCTAAAGTGAGCTTTCAATGCACACTTTTTAGGGTGTTCTTAATTCAAAAACTATCCTTGCTTGAACACAGAGCATTCCCTAATTTTCACGCATGTCTTGTGAATCTGAAATGGTGCCCAGGCAATTATGAAGCGGCATTTGTACTTTTTCCTGCGACTTAACTTCTTCATTAACATCTGTTTTTATTTAAATACTCTTTTCAGTGTGTGCTTCAGAAAAGGATCATCATTACTCCTGATGCATGTACTACACATGGATCCAATTTAATGCAAGTAAATACAGTGAAACCCCATCAGAGGCCTTGACAGTGACCATGGACTAACACAGTAGTCTACTCCTACAGGATGTAGCAAAACTCACTAGTAGTTGAACTGCTATGTCAAGGAGTGATGGCCAGGAAAGGAATAAAAACCAAGTTCCTTCATTGTGCTGATATATTATAGCTTTTGTATCCATACTCCTGTCAGTTGGATTCAGTGTAAGAGTTGTTTCCATATTTTTAATATTATCATAAACAGTGATGCTATGAACGTTATATGTACCTGAAGAGGCAACACAAAAACAAAAAACAAAAATAAAAAATGACCTTTGTGGCTTGGTGCCTGTGGCTCAATTGGCTAAGGCGCTAGCCACGTACACCTAAGGTGGCGGGTTCGAATCCCCAGCCCGGGCCCACCAAACAACAATGACGGCTGCAACCAAAAAATGGCCAGGCGTTGTGGTGGGCACCTGTGGTCCCAGCTACTTGGGAGGCGGAGGCAGGAGACTCGCTTGAGCCCAGGAGTTGGAGGTTGCTGTGAGCTGTGATGCCATGGCACTCTACCCAAGGGGGACAGCTTGAGGCTCTGTCTCAAAAAAAATAAAATGAACTTTGTTGCACTATTGCTTTGATTGACAAAGATTTAAAAATTAAGTAGATAAGATGTGGTTGATGAA
>CAUYQV010049239.1:0-19275 GCA_963574575.1 Galagoides demidoff | reverse complement strand
GGGGCCGCCCCCGGGAGGTGTGCTGTCACTGTGTCCATTAGGTGGGGCACACCAGTTAAGTGCTTATTCTATAATCAATCACCTTATCCAGCATCCTTATTAGTTTTATTTTTTTCTAGTGGTTTCATTTTTATATGGGGCAGGATTATTAGTAAGCCGTCCTGTGTACACCTGCAATGATCATTTCAGGTTCTCCTTTCAAGGTGTTGTATCTCCTAGACCCACTCTTTTATCTTGGTCTATGCAATGACTAGAATTTCTGAAAGTGTTAAATCTTGGCGAGGAAAATAGACATTCTTATCCTGTTCCTAATACTCAGAAATGCCTCAAACCTTTCACATTACATACTTGGCCAATTGCTGATTTAGGATGGTTTTAAGTACTGAGGATTTCTGTCCTGCTGTGCTGAGGTGATGTTGAGATTACATGCTAAATTTTTTTTTCTGATATATTTTAAACATCTACTTTTATTTATTTATCTATTTTTCCGATCTGAAACTTTTATTTCCATACTGTCACCGGAGTCAGAGGGCATCAGTCCCTAAATTGCTTTCTTATTATCTATTTATAACTTGGGCCCTTTGGGAGGCCTTGCCCTTCCAGGCACCCATACTCACAGCTTTACAGACTCTAACTGTACAAACAAACGTGGGGATTATTTGACTTAAACCTTCCCCGACACCCATTCTAGATTAGTCCACTGATGTGACTTGCTGAGGGGCTTGCGGGGCCAAAATGTGTCCTTCATATACAGATGTTCACATGGGCCAGAGGCTGTTTTCCCAACTCATATCCCATTAACTAGAGGCTCCAAGAGCTCTCTCTCCAAGCCCAAAAGCCCTCAAGTCTAAATCTCTACTTTTAAAAAGTCTGATCTGTGTTCCTCTTCCATCTGTTGATGTGATAACTTATGTTAATAAATTATTTAATAGGAGTGAATCCTACTAGTAGCTGAGTATTATTCTCTTTATAGTATTAGAAAGTGTTAGTGTTCTGTCTGTATAGTATGACTATACGTTAGTATAATAATTTGACTTTTCAAGTAATTTTTATGCCTATAGTCAGAGGTAGAGGTGACTCATAGTTTTGTGAGCATGTATGTACCGTTTTGGATTTGGACATGATGTTTACTCTTACAAAATGAGTTCAGTAATTGCCCTATTCTTTTAGGAATTGAAATATTTCATCATACAGCATGGAGAGAGGTGATATCCATAGAATTTACATCAGGCACAGAGCAGGCACAGATGAAGCAGTCTCGAGGCTGGCCGAGGAGCTTGGGGCCCTGACTGCTTGTGAGGAGCCCACCAGAGGCTTCTGGGAGAGAGGCTCGGACTCTATGCCGTGGGGGAGCTGGCGGGTCAAGCTGGGGTTTTTGCCAACTGGCAGGATGTATTTTGACAACAGCTATACAGTTGAATGTGAGCCTTGAAAATGATACTGACCCGTCCCCTAATCTGTTATCAGGAGGTCACCCAGAGCAGGGCAGGGGTACCAATAACTTTATGTGGATTTTCTTACTCAAACCTCTCAGGGGGCTACAAACAGGTGTAAGCATGTGGGGAAGGCACCACAGTCAACTACCTTCTCAATAACCTGTCAATAGAATAATGAGGATGATTGGATTGAGATCTCCTTTTTCTCATTTCTTCTATCATTACTGGAATGTTTTATTATTGTTAACTCATCTTTTTCTAAAAATACATTTATTTCATCGAAATTTTCAAATTCTTTGGCATGGATCAGTATGTGACAGGCTTGTGCAATTTGCTAAAATTGTCACAGTGCCTATTTGTGTATATTTTCTCCCCCTTCTTTGTTATATGACTTAAGATTTTGTCTATTTTATGAATCTTTTTATGAAAGATTTTTTAAATGTTTATTATACCAGTTCTTTGACTTACCAGCTTTTCGCTTTTATAAAATTATTAATATCTACCCTTTTAATTTATTTTGCCCTTTTGATTATAAAATATTTCAAATATATGTAGCACAGTGCTGAGAATATTATCAGACTCCATTGAAGCGCCAGGCAAGATTCTCACCATATTTACTTTCAATCTTTCTCCTACAAATTGCCTGTTCATAACCTTTGCCCCATTTTCTCATGAAGTTTAAGTTGTTTTCTTGTGAACTGTGCCCATTTCTCTATTGGTATGTGACTTTCCATAAAACAAACTTTTCCAGACACTGCAAAGGCCACCACCACTCCTCTCTTCCCCACCCGACCTTTGAAGACCCCGGTGTCCATCCATCTTTGTCAAACAAATACAGGTGTGCGTGTGCCTGTGTGTGTCTATTTATAAACAATAAATATATTTTATTGTTGAAGTATGCATAAATGGCAGAGAACACTGAAGATTCTTTCATAATTTGACTTTTTGGTTAGCATTATGATTTGGAGATTTACACGTGTAGCTTTATTTCATTTTAACACATATTATTCTATTATATAACAACATGACGATTAGTTCATGCATTTCTTTATTGAAGGCATTGAAGTTGGCTCCAGCATTTCGCACAGGGGAACAATGATCTGACTGGCATCGTTGTGGCCTCTCTAGGATACACACCTCACAGCAGAACAGCTGAACCGCAGAGCCAATCTGTGCAGACGCTGCCAAACTGCTCTGCAGAAATGCGTATACCACTTGGCATTTGCTCCAAGTCTTATGCAGAGAGTGGCCATGTACATCCCCTCTGGGCAGAAAAAAGTGACCTCTTTGGATAATTATGCCAAACAAGAAGCATAAACCCAAAGGGACCAAGTCCAGCTGATGCCGGAATTTCACTCTTCAGTAGGTTCTGGGTCTCGGTGATTCGAAGAATGAATCTACGGGCAGCAGATCAGTGGTAAGACAGGATTTATTCACAGAAAAGAATACAGAAGCCCCAGAGCTCCTGGCAGAGAGAAAACCCAAGTCAGGGGAGAAAAGCTCTCTCTCTCTATGTCTGTCTGTAGGCTCTTTGTCTAGGGGTGGGGCCCTTGTGCTAGGTAGTTACAATTAGTGGGGCTTAGTGGTTACATTTAGCGTGTCTGGGACATCATCTCTGGGACATGTCTGGCCTTCCGTAGTCACATTTAGCCGGGCTTGGTAGTTACATTTAGCCTGTCTGGAACATCCTGTCTGGGACATGTCTGGGTGGTATCTGGGACAATGTGTCTAGGGCATGTCAGGGTAGTGTGTGGGTCATAAATGAATGGCTACAATCCCTTTCATTCCCAGGCCTAGGAAATGAGCTCCCCTGTCCACCCTCTAGCCCGCTGGTTCCTCTGCTCTCTGCCACGGCACCAACACTGCCTAGGCAGACACAGCCAGTCTGTGCCCCCAGCTCCACGAGCTGGTGGGATGCCATTTGTCTTGTATCACAGCCAGGGCATGTGGCAGCCACCAAGGCTGGTGTACCTCTGGGTCAGTGCAAACACTGCCACCCCACGTTTCAGCACCGCCCGTCTCAGGTGTGGGAAGAGACCTTTCTGTTTCATCAACTTGCATTTCCTTGATCACTAATGGGGCAGAAGGCTCCCTCCCATTCTCCCCACAACCGAGTCCACTCCCTGAACTCGGCCACGTCCTCAGTCCTAGGAGTGCTGGGGTGAGGTGGGGGGAGGCCTGGAGTCTACACATCTGTCCCCCACACCAGCTCACGTTTACTGGGGGACAGATTTTGTGGTTTGTTCACTCTGTTATTATCTAATTCCTGGAGGTGTTAAGCATCCCCAAAAAAGTCACGCCAGGTAAGGGAGCTGGAGGCAACAGCCTGGGGCTCTGCAGGGTGGACCAGGACCAAGGCCAAGGTCTCTCAGGAAAAGACTGGAATGGAACCGCTCCGGACTTTCGTCCAGGCTGTGGGCCTGGAAGTTCCCTGGGTGCCCCAGGAGAGTGGGAGGAAGCAGGCCCTATACACTGTCAGCCATGGGAGAAACCTTTTTTTTTTTTCTTTTTCCCCAAGGGTGACTGGAAAATAGGAGGATTTTAGACGGGAAAGTGAACCACTCATATGTAGATTTTTATAGTGCTCTGGGGAAGGCTGGAAAAGGGGAGGCAGGCAAGACTTTCCTGAGTCCAGGGTGGGGGTGGCGACTGGAGGCTAGCACTTGCGCGGTCCTGAGAACTGGGTCTGTTCACGCTCTGTTTTTGAACAACAGCGTTCAGTGTGGAGTGTGCAGCCGACAGTGGAATCCAGACTGTTAGATCTTTGACATGCGTAAGTGGGGAAGGTTCCTCTTCTGCAAATTGTCTATTCATTGACTTTGCCTGGTTATCATGGCTTTTAGCCGTTTTTCTTGTGCATTTTGAAGGCTTCTCCATTGGTATTTAATAGTCATCATTGATCAGTTATAGAGTTGAAGATATTTTCTGGTCTGTGAAGTATCTTTTCACCTTACATGTACACACATTTATGGTTGGCAGATTTTGTGTTTTGTTGAACACTTGTAGAAAATATGGAAGGAAATCTTCACATGCACTGGGTTTGTACTTCACGTGGATGTCTTGAATTCATCAGGAATTCGGGTGCGTGTAAGATGTACAATATAGAGATCAAACTTTATTTTTTACAAAATAATCATAAAATATTCTGTACGTGTTAGCCACCTCTTTGTAAAATTTTATATGAATCTTTTGTAAATAAAAGTACATTTAGCTATAAGTTCCTAACTTCCCTATGTATGGTGACTTAATGGGTGACTTTTGGGACACCCTGTATTTAGCCTGAATCCTATACATGTAATACAGTTTCAAATTGTCTTGTTCCAGACCTATAATCCCAAAACTTTGGGAGGCTAGGATGGGAGGATTGCTTAAGGCCAGGAGTTTGAGACCAGTCTGCAAAATATAGCAAAACCCTGACTACAAAAAATAGGAAAAATGAGAGGTGCCCGTGGCTCAAATGAGGAAGGTGCTGGCCCCACATACCAGAGGTGGTGGTTCAAACCCAGCCCCGCCAAAAACTGCAAAAAAAAAAAAAGGAAAAATTAGCCAGGCATGGTTGTATATTCCTGTTGTCCCAGCTACTTGGGAAGCTGAGGCAGGAGAATCCCTTAAGCTCTGAAATTGGAGCTTACAGTGAGCTGTGACACCATTGCACTAGAGCCAGGGTTCCAGAATGAGACCCTGTCTCAAAAAGAGAAAAATTTTCTCCGTAAATGTGTTACACATCTTAGATTTAAATTTGAGTTATTTATAGATTCTGTTGTTATCATTAAAGAAATCTAATTTTATCTTATTTATAATTACTTGTTGCAGGAATATGGGAATGCTCATTTGGGGAATCAGTTTTGATTTTTATAAACTTCTAGAACCTTCTATTATTAGCTCTAATAGGGTCTCTGTAGATTCTTTTTAATTTCTGTGCTGACAATCATATCCTCTCTGATTAATGAGGAATTTGTTTCTTCTTTCTTTTTTAATTCCCATAATTTTCTCCCCCCCGCCTTTTCCTGTTGCTGTTTTTGTCTGGAGGTCTTCAGTATGAAGAGGGCCTCGTATATTGCTTCTGAATTTCTAATTGAAAATAATTTGCTTCCAATGTATTTACTTTAAGTGCAATGGTTGCTGTAAAAATTTTCGGTAGTTAGTTAAAGGTATCTGGTTTGCTGAGAGTTTTAATTTTATTAGATTTTTCTCTGAGTATAGGAAGTCGATCGTAGAGTTTTTCTCTTCCTGGTTTGTTAATTTGGTGAACGACTTTAACAGAATTTCCTAGCATTAAACATATTTACAACCTATAGGATTAAAGCCTTACTTAGTCAATGAGCATTTAGAAAATGGTTCTGGATAGTCTTTTATTTTCTTTTTGCTACTATTTTCTTTGGCCTTTTTAAATATGTGTTTTTAAGCTAGCAAAATCTCTTTTCCTTCACTGTCTAATGTTCTATTTTTGGTATCAGTGAAATGCCAGCTTCATGAAAGGAGTTGTGAGTAGCGCTCTCCTATTTGTTAGTGAAGACAACTTGTATAAGCTATAAATTAAATTTTTCTCAAAATTTTGGGTAAAATTCTAATTCACTTGCTAAAATACCTGGGCCTAATCATGTGTTGAGGAGGGAGAAAATCTTTAGCATCTTTTTAAAGTAATGTAATTATTATAGATTATTAAGAACTTCTATCTCTCCTATGTCTTATGTTGAGAATTTTTGTGTTTCTATAAAAGTATTTGTTATTGATAAATTTCCCAATGTATTGGCATAAAATTTACATGGTAATTAGTTTGTTTTTTTATTGTAATATACATCATAAATAACCAAAAATGTATAACATACAAAGGAAGAAATTGTAAACTATGTAACTCTTAGCAAGTCTACAAAATAGGACATTTCCTTCTCACTAGAAACTGTAAATTATTCTTTCTCAACCACCATCTCTCTCCTCAAAAGGTAACCTCTATCCTATTCAGATCCAATAAATCCAGTATATCCATAAAGTATTATCTTCAGTATTTGCCAGCTGCTAATAATGTTGTCATAAATAATCCTGTAGTAGTTTCCAGGCTTAGAGCCCATTGTTTCACGTTAGAAAATGCATAAGTTTCAACTATATTAGACAATGTAGAAAGTATTTTTCAAAGTGGTTCCACCAGCTGGCACCCCACCAACAGGTGTGGCACGTTTCAGCACCTCGCAGAGCCTGATGGCTCAGGTTTCTTGACTTTCATCAACCTGAGGTGCATGAACAAGGATCTCATTATGATTTAAATTTGCATTTCCACAACTACGAATAAAGTTGATGGCTTGCATCAGTTTTTGGCCATTTGAATTTCTTCTTTTGTGAATAGTTACTCAAGTCTTTTGCTTGAATTTCTATCAGGTTGTCTATTTCTTCCTCACTGATCAGCAGGAGTTCTGCATGTGTCACACCAACTAGAACATGCTGGTTACATGTGCTACATACATCACCTACAGTCACTGTCTCTTTCTTTATGGCACCTTTCAAGGAGCATAAGTTCTCACTTTCAGTGTTGAAAAACTTACCAAAGATATTTATGGTTAGTGCTTTTCGTGACTGTTTTAAGAAACTTTCTCCATCCTGCTTTTCTGAAGACATTTTTCTGTTTAGTCAGCTATTTCTTATATTATCATCATTTTATTACCATCTAAAAGCTTTACACCTGCCTTTCACAGTTCACACCTGGAAATGACTTCCACGCAGTGGCAAAGTAGAAGCCCCACCTGATTGTCTCAGCAACATTCATAGAAAAGATTTGAATCCTCCACTACTTTATTGGACCACATCTCTTGTGTACCAAGATGAACACTGGGCTGGGCTGGCTTGGTACAGAGGGAATTTACCTTGACACAGTAGATGCCATATAGGACAAGCCCACAGCTAACATTATACTCATTGGTGAAAAATTAAACACTTTTCCTCTAAGACCAGAAACAAGCACATTCTTACCCCTTCTATTCAATACAGTACTAGAAATCCTAGCCAAAGCAATTAGGCAAGAAAAAAAAATTCAAACTGTAAAGGAAAAAATGATGTTATCTCTGTTTGATTATGACTTTCACTTACATATATGAATAACCCTAAAGACTCCACCAAAATACTGATAGACTAGAACTGATCAACAAATTTAGTAAAGATGGAGAATACTAGAAAAACATACAAAAATCAGTCATGTTTTTATACCCCCCAAAACAAAACTATATGAAAAGGAAATTTTTAAAAATAGAATTTATAATAGCATCAAGTAAACAAAACAAAAGAAAAAAATACTTGGGAGTAATAGAGGAGGTAAAATGTCTGTAAGCTGAAAACTATAAAATATGGATGAAATAGATTGAAGAGGACACAAAAAGTAGAAATATATCCTATGTTCATGGATAAGAATTGATATTGTTAAAATGTCCATACTACCCAAAGTGACCTACAGAGTCAATGCAATCCCTTCCAAAATTCTGAGAAACATGTCAACATCTGATTCCGGTGCTTTTTTTGTTTGTTTGTTTGAGGAAATATAACTGAAACAATAACCCTACAATTTGATGGAAGCAGGAAAAAAACCACATAACCAAAGCAATCTGAGCAAAAAGAGAAAAGCCAGAACCACACTGCCTGATATCAAAATCAGCTACCAAGCTGCAAAGTCAAAACAGCATGGTACTGGCATAAAACAGGCACACTGACCAATGGAACAGGACAGAAATCTGCTTATCACCTGGATATTTGTCCCTTCCAGCCGACATGTTGAAACTGCATTCCCAGTTTTGAGGTGAGGCCCAGAGGGAGATGTGTGGGATATGGGGACAGATGGCCCGTGAATGGCACAGTGCTGTCCTACAATAAGGAGCTAGTTCCATGGTATGAGTTCATGCTACCACCAGTTGTTTGAAGGAGTCTGGAACCTCCTCCTGCCCTTCTGCTCCTTCTCTCACTGTGTGACATCCCTGCTCCCCAGTTTGCATTTCACCAGGTAGGATGGTCCTTGAAGCCCTCACCGGAATCAGATGTTGACATGTTTCTCAGACAGTTTGCAGAACTGTGAGCCCAATAAAACTCTTTTCTCTATAAGTTACCTGGACTCAGGTATTTCCTTGTGAGCAAAACAAGATTGGACTCACATAAAAGGCGAGAAGTAAACCCACACATTATGGTCAAGTGGGTTTTTTGGTGGTGGTTGTTTTTCATAGAAGTGCTAAGAATCCACATGGAGAAAGGACAGTCTCTTTAGTAAATGGAGTTGGGAAACTGGATATTCTTGGCGCGTCATTACTTCTTCTTGTTTTCTGACAAGTGCTCATTTAAGTTTACAGCAGCTTAACCTAATGACTCATCCTTAGGTTGAGTCCCTCCCTCCTTACTTCCTTTTTCTATTCCCACAATCCTGGT
The DNA here is from genome assembly GCA_963574575.1 of Galagoides demidoff. NCBI lineage: Eukaryota > Metazoa > Chordata > Mammalia > Primates > Galagidae > Galagoides > Galagoides demidoff. The sequence goes on along the minus strand of CAUYQV010049239.1, from coordinate 10,444 downwards.
TCCTAGAACCTAATTCCCTAAAGACCTATTTGAACATCCGCTTTCATACTTGGCTCCAGTTTCAGGGGCAACTGGGTGAAGATAAAATTATGGGGAAGAAGAGAACAGGAAGTTGATGTGTTTGATCACTAATGCAGTGAGAATGCTGACTGGGCAAACACCACGGGTCTTACAGCACAGTGGATGGGAATGTCGGTGACCTTGGCTTCAAGGTGGGGTGAGCTACGTGTTGGTGTCATTTCCCTCACCAGCTCTCTGCTGCCCTGGTGTAGGTGGAGGTTTGCCAAGGAAGTGTGATGTCACAACAGGGCACTGTATTGGGGGTTTTTGGAAAGACAGTGATTTCATAATAAAAATAGCACCTGAAGGCCATGCCACAGAGAGAAGGAACAAAAGCCTGGAAGGGTGGTGATGAGGAGAAAGTAGGGAGATCAGAGTCTAATGGTGTTGATAAGGGAGAAAATTGGTATAACTGGTGTGCACAGGCCAGAGCCTCCAGGTGGCCGCCTAGCTCTGGGGGCAGCGGGGGAGGGGGTGTGGAGGGGACAGTGCAGGGGCCACTCAGTCTCCGGCCTCAGCAAAACCCAGGAGAGAAACGCTCAGGGGAGGACCCCCCTCGGGGGAGGGCCTGCACGGGAAACCCCTCACGGCCACCCTCAGATGCACAAGTGTCTCCTGATCCTCAGATGTCCTTTTATTTATTTTTTTTCTTTTGTTACTTACATCCCGAGACCTCATTCAATAATTTAGCACCCAAACTTATTTTTAGAGAAGGAGATTTTTAGCTGAGAAATCAAATTCCTATGCAGGGAATGACATAACTTTTCTTGGTTCCCGCGTTGTCCTTTATTATGGTTTTGAGGAGCAGTAATAAAATTTTATTTCTTTGCATTTGGGTTATAGAAATCCAAATTGCCAAGAGGAAAAAAATGGTAAAAAAAAAAAAAAAAAAATCCACCAGAGAGAGCTTAGAGGTGGCGAGTCTCTTTGGAATTCTTTCCCCCTCTCTCTTCCTCTCTTTGTCTCTTTCTTTCCTTCCTTCTCTCTCTGTTTGTCCCCTACCTCCCCCTTCCTTCCTCCCCTGCTCCCTCCCGTCCTTTCTTCTCAGAAATCAACACCTCAAAGTATGGTTTGTTTCCCGTTTGTTTTTATGGTAGTAAATATTTTATTACTTAAAAAGGGAAGCAGTGTTTGTTCTTAATTGTTTTTGATTAAATATGCTAATTACATTTTGGAATACTAATGACACACGGTACTAAATGTTTTAATAATGCAGTGAAATAAGCCGGCAAATATAACAACAAATTAACCTGAAATGGCTACATAGCTTTCCTCATTTTAAATTGTAATAATACAAAACAGAGGAAAAAATAAAAAATGTGACATCTAATGCAGAAGGAAAAAAACTTTATTAAAACAATTTTGGCATTTTAGTGTATTTTCTCCCTAAAAGAACACACTAGGAAACTCCTCTTTTCTGGAACAATGACCTAGAAAGCAGCCAGTTGGTTGACTGCCTTTAATCTGTCATAATTGATGCTTCACAGTTCTGAATGTAATCAGGCCCAGGGGGTGGTGACCAGAGCCTTTTTCTCCCGTGACAGTCACAGCAGACCTCTGCAGACCCAGAACCTGGGGCAGTGTGTGCAAGGCAGGCCCAGAACCCACCTGCCCCTCCAGCCTAGGCAGTACCGGAAGCAGGGATCACTGTTGACGTCAGTCTAAGTGGTGCCATCGTCAAGGAGAAAGAGGTGAGGAACGGATGTTTGTACAGAAACCCATTCGTGTTTATTGGAGACCTTTAAAGACTTTCAGTAAGAGGGACGCTGTGGTTTAATCGGTTTCTTTATTGTTTCCTGAAGGGGCGAACACTTCCTGGGATCAGTTCCCTGGGTGAGGCTGCTCCGATGTCAGCGGCAGCAGTAGCCCCAGAGGGGAGCACAGGGCTACCTGCCAAGTGGCTCGTGCCTGTTCTCAGTGGAAGAGGAGAACATTACAGGGTTTCCCTGGGGAGCATTTGGCACTGTCTGGAGACATGCAGAGTTGACTCGGCTAGGGATGTTACTGGCATTTAATTGGGAAAAGCTGGGAAGCTGCTAAGTCCCGCCGGGCATAGGACAGTCCCACCCAAAGCCCTGTCCTGGGCTGGACGTCAGTAATGGCCCACTGAGGAAGCTTGACATGGATCCAACCACCGGGTCACGGCTAGCACTGACAGAGGGGAGAGGGGAACAAGCACAGCAAGACGCGGGGATGTCACAGGACAGGGGGGCAGTCAGCCCTGTCCTTCAACAGTTGAGTTGCTAAGAAGTGGGAAGGGTTGATCGTAGGAAGGGAGGCGAGAGGAGTAAGGAAAGTGGGGGAGAGACAGACCCAGAACAGCCAAAAGATGAACAGAATTTGGAAGAGAGCAGCCTGTCACAATGCCTGTGCCTTGTTTACTTTACTCAGTTCCTGAACTGAGCAATAAACTGTTAAAGACGGTGAAAGGTTGCCGGGGAACGTGAACTCTAACTGGATAGCCCGTCATAATTATTGAATGAGTTTTTAGGATATTGTGAATTTAAAGAATTCTTTCTTTTTTCTTTCTTTCTTATCTCTCTCTCTTTCTTTCCTTTCTTTCTTATGACCATCACCTAAAAAAATTATAAGCTTGACATTTGTTTCAAAATATTCCAGAGTGGGCGAGGTATACTCAAAGCAGGATAATTATTGTTTGAGCTGAGTGATTGATGTGAGAGTTTATCTTATTAACACTATTTTTATAAAATGTGAAATCTTCCAGAATGTTTTTTATTTTAAAGAAGACTTTGCTGTTGCTGTTAAAGTCATAGAGTCCATCCGTGGAGTTCGTGGAGAATCACCCAGGTGGCTGCCCCCAAAAACACCTCCCCGAGGGGGGAGGCCTGTAACCCTGGCAGGATGCAGGATGGAGGCGGAGGCCTGGGGCAGGGCAGCCTGCAGGGACACGGACAGCGAGCAGCCCCGTGCACAGCTATGAGGCCAGACAGGCTGCAGCCCTGGCAGCCCTGGCAGCCCTGGCAGCTCCGAGACTCCCTGAGATCACAGAGCTGCCTGGCACTGAATGCAAAGTCCCTTCACAGAGAAGTGCAGGTGCCTCTGCCAGCTCACTCGGGCACAGTGGGCAGAGCAGGGTACTCTGTCCCCTTCCAGGAGCTCAAAGGCCCCCTGGGCTGAGTGAGAACCCCATGGGTGGGGACTGCTGGGCAAGCAGGTACAGTGGGAGAGAGGCAGGAAGGCTGGGTGCCTGGTACCCGAGAGCTGAGTGAACACAGGATGGCTCCTTGGGTCCTGGGGAGGGCCTGGCAGTGACTGGGCCATGAGGTCCTCCCAGTGGGACAGATGGGACAAGTGAACCATGTCATGGACTGTCAGCATCAGGAAGGGGTAGAGACGGGGCCAGACTGGCCAAAGGTGAAAGGCTAGAAAGGTCGAGCCGGGGCAGCTTGTTAGAGACACAGCTGAGAGACTCGGCCACTACTGCTAAAGACTTCTGTCCTGGCCCAGGAGAAACAGGGTCAGACCTGTGTTTGGGAGGGTCTTCAGTGCCTCAGGAGGCAGCTGCTTGGTGGCAGGGGACTAGGTCTGGAACCGGAGCAGGACCTGCACAGTGTTTCTGAGAAGGCCCTGCACAGTGTTTCTGAGAAGGCCCAGACAGTAAATCCGAGGGACTTGCAGGATACGTATGGTCGCTGCCACACATCGTTCTGTAACATTTTTACAGTCCTTGCAAACCTAAGAAGTGTTCTTATCTCAAGGGCTGTGCACCGCCAGGCTGTGGGCTGGATCTGGCCAGGGCTGCGGGGTACCGACCTTCAACAAGAGCATAGGCAGTGAGAAGGGCCCTTGTGGGGATGATTCAGAGCTGAGACAGCGAGCACTGGGTGGGTGCCATGGTGACAACGTCCCCCTGCCTGCCTGATGTCCTGGAGGTGCTCACATCCCATGTGCCCTACCTGGGGCAGCTGTGGCCAAGTTCTGTGAGGTTTGAGTTAGTGGGCAAACCTCATCACTGGAGGGGCAGGGCAGATGACCGTATTTCTCTACTGTGTGATCTTGGCCATTCATTATGCCTGGAGCCTCAGTTTCCCTGTCTGTGAAGCAGGGACCACAGTCCAACCCAGCAGACGTGGTGGAAGGATCACAGGAGGTAATTGGTGGGAAGTTCCTAAAACAGGGCCTGGACCTTAGCAAGGAAGAATAGCAGGGGTGCTGAACTCCTAGTGAGTGTCTCCCCTAGACGACCACCATGCATTACATCCTTACAACAGCACCTTGAGAGAGACCTGAGGAAAGATAGAAAAAGGACAGGTCCAGGGAACCACCTGGCTCTGAGACATCGGACAGGTGAGTGGGCTGCCCTGGGCCCGTTTGTCCATCACGAAAATGAGGTTAAAAGGGCTGAGCAGCTAATGCAGGTTGTGTGCTTATCAGGGAACCTGGTCATTAGTGCTGTGTGGGCGCAACTGTCAGGCCTCGCTTGGTCAGTAACCCCAGGACACTGCGGAGCCTGGCGCTCAGTGCAGTGAGCACTTGGCACCAACGCTGTGGACTGCCTGCCACTTGGCTTCCACACGTCACCAGCCACCAGATGGATGGGAGGCAGCCCTGCCACACATGTGGAGCCAGACAGGCTGGCTGGTGTGTCCCTGTTTGCCTGGGACTTCCCAGGTGCCAGCCCTGAATGGCTAGGGTCCCAGAAAACTATCCCAATTTGTCCTTGGTTTCAGGGCGCTTGAAACCCAGATGACCTTGTGGAGAGCTAAGGCGGACAGCAGCCCCCAGGTCCTGCCCAGACCACAGTTGCCTCACACTTCTCAGCTGGGCCAAGGGGGGCTCAGTCTCCTCTGCCACTGCGGTGATGTAACAGTGGGTGGGCAACTCTGTGGGTGGTGGCACTTCTGTCACCAGCCCCTCCAGGCGAATGTGGGCCTACTGAATCTCTGCTAAGTTGTGGTGATTTCTGTTCAGATAAACATTTCCTTTCAGCCCTAATTTTGATGCTTTTAAGAGACCTGCCCACGTCATATATATTAGAGGCCTCACAAAGCCTGGCCCTGCCCCTCGTCCTGGCTAGGTACAGAGTATTGGAACTTGGGGGTCTTCCTGGGCTCTGGCCTGCTCATGTGCACATCTTAGGAGCCACAAACACATTCACAGACTTTCATCAGTCTGTAGAACAGGAGGCACCCAAACGTCTCAGTTGTGAAATTAAGGGCGTCCTCTCCTTTTCTTCTGTTAAAATTCTTTTGATTTTTGTTCATGGAGCTCTTAGTGAGAAAGGCCAGTTTACAAACCTCAGTGGGTTCAGCCCCAGTAAAGCTAGTCAGGAGCGCAGACGTTCTTTCATAAAGGACCCTACAACTCAGCGCCAAGCTGAGCTAGCCCAAAATGAGGGTCGGTCGGTGGGGGGAGGGGAAGGGCCGCCCAGTGTTTCCCAGGGAAGGGGCAGCATGAAAGCCCCATTCATACCCTGAGCACAGCCCCGCTGCTCCCTTGTGGTTCCTGTGGCACCTGAGGTGTTTGCAAGGTGCCAAAAGAAAAGACACACTCCAGTTGTTGCAATAAAACAGCCACTTTACTCTGGCACCCTCTGTGATGGGCTACAAGGCAAACGCTGCCACGGTTGTCCAAGCCGGGTGGTGCTCCCTCTTCCCTGGGATCCCCTCCTCGCTTTCCCCAGGTGTCCGAATGTGACTTCTGAAGAGCAAGCAGTGAGCCTGTGTCTGGGAGAGCCTTGAAAGGGCCAGGAGACCTGCTCGCTCCTGGGTTAGCAGGAGGCAGGGGTGAGGAAGGAGGCTGTGCATGCCTGGCCTGGGGGGGCCGTGAATGAACATCCCCAGCAAACACCGCTGCTCTGGGACCTCAGTTTCCCCAAGACCAGGATCTCTAAAAAGCGGAAGTTGAATGGGTATCAGCACTGCCAAGGTTTGCTGGGGAGAAAAAGGAAGGGGGTCAGGACTAGGCGGGGGCAGCCATCTGGTCACAACTCCCATGTGACTGTGTCTCATACGGTACAGAGGGCACTCCAGGGTAGAGCCTAGAAGTGGGGAGATGGCCCAGCCTTGTGCCACTGACTTGCCTGGTCCCCAGCTGCCTCTGTAAGAGCATCACCTTGGCCCCACAGTTGAGGCTGACCTTGATGGAAGAGCTGGAGGCTGTCGGGCAGCCTACTCTTGCCAGCGGGCCAGAGGGTCATTCTGGATGGCAGCAGAGATGAGTGTCAGGACCACCACCTTGGCAAAGAAGGAATAAGGGTGACCTATATGGTGGGTGTTAGTGTTGGGTGACATCTGCAGTCTGCCTGGCCAGGATGGGCCCTCAGTGGAAACAGACATGGTTAGGCTGAGTCACAAACACCCAGGGTGTGGAAGAAATGAGCTCATCAGAAGGAGATAAATCCCGGATGTGACTGGGGGAAGCCCGAAGCCTGCAGAAGGAAGTTCTTCCTGATCAGTTAATCAGTGGTAAAGACCTCGGCGGAGCTCCTTAAGGTCTTCGTGAAATCCTAGTGGTCGTTTTTGCCTGAGCAGAGGCAGCGGGAGTGCCCTCTGCAGCTCCCGCCAGCTCACCGCCACCTGGGAGGAGGTCGGCATTCCCTCTGCCATCCCTGTGGTAGCTTCCGTCATCTGTCACGCTCTGAGCTCTGATTTTCAGGCATGTCATCAGTTCCCTGGGGACAGAGACCTTTGCCATCCGTCCCCCTCACTGTTCCGTCCCCAGGGGCTGCCCACAGCATGCACCTGACATATCTCTTGAACTTCACTGATAATAACTGAAATTTGCAAAGGAAACCACAACTCATTGCTTAGAACTTTGCTGACTCTGAAATGGACTGGAAAAACGTCCAGACCCACGGACTAAGATCCCTGGAGCAAAACAGTTAACTGAAAGTAGAAGAAATATTTGTTGTTTCTTTGAAGGCCGGCATCCAGAAACCAGCAGCAAGCCCTACACTTAACCATGGACCACAGAGGCTGCTCCCATCAAAGCCAGAACCACACAGGAATCTCTGCCTGCCCAAGGACAGGTTTCAGTCATTATTTTTTGTTTGTTTGTTTCCCAGTGATCCTAACAACCAGCTAAGATGAGCAAAAGGGAAAGGAGTAGACAGTGTAAAAGTCTCACTGTTTGCAAATCATAAGCTACTTCCAAGGTCTGAAAATTATCAGCAAACTAATCGCTATTTTGGTAGCTATTTTAATGACTTGTATACTGAGCCATTTTCCTGGTGTCATCCAGAGGTCAAACCCCAAGGAGGTCAGTGCTGCCTGTCTGTAGAACACAGGGGAAAACTCTATCTCACCAGTGAACAGAGAAATGAAAATGTGAAATGGAACAAGCCCAAGGCCTCTGCCTTTAGACGCACTTTCTAAAGGTAAGACAGGGAGAGTGTGGAAAACGGGTGGTTTTCTTACCGTTAGTGACAGCATATAATTTTGTACAACTGTGTGAAAAGACACATTTGAGAATGAATAGTTTTATAATCAATCATTTTTAGGAGTCTACAGAAACGTTACCAAGAGCCCACTAATGAATACGTACAAGGATATTATTACAGTCCTACATGGAAAAGCAAAAACCTCAAGGAGCCTAAACTGTAGGTCCCTCAGCACTGTATGGACACTAAGTTATGGGAATATTGTGCAGACAGCTCCGTGTGTGCTGAGAAGGAGGCACACCCTGATGATGATCAAACTTTTAAAAATCACAGAATAGTAAGTATTGATATGATTTCATTTTTTGCAATATGTAATATATATACACATGCACATATACACAAACATATATGTACATAATATATACATGTGTAAAATGTGCATTGCCCAATAATTAAGTTTTCAAACCTCCTGCCGTGCACTTACGGTAGCAGCACTGTACAAACAGCTCAGGATTGTTTCATAACCTCTGTATATCAGTGTCTCACAGCTGTGTTCCTGTCGCCATGTGGCAGTGTCTGCTCAGTAGTGGTCAGTATTGTCATGGGTTTTTGTGTGCCATTGCAAGAATGTCGAGCTTGAATGACAGCAACTCACAAACATTTGTAAATTTCTTGCTAAACCTGGCGACTGTGGAAGTTAAATCAGGGACAAGTTAGTCCACGTTTATGGGGACAATGCCATGAATGAAACGGCAGTGTACAGATGGATTTAACATTTTTATGAGGGGAGAGAATGGGTGACCAATGAAGAAAGGTCAGGGCAAGCCAGTAACAAGCAGAACTGATGGAAACATTCATCAAGTTGGGCATCAAGGTCATCGGTTGACCGTGAGAAGCCGAGCAGACCAAGTAAACACCAAGAGAGAAATAGTTAAATGTTCACTGAGAATCTTGGCCAGCATCTCAAGCCCGTTGCATCACAACAATGCACCAGCCCACGTGGCACTGTCCAGGAGGACGCTATTCCTCAGTAAACAAATGGCTGTATTGGGAAACTCCCCCACTCACCTGATTTGGCCCCCAGTGACTTTTTTCTTTACCTAAAGATAAAGAAAGTGTTGAAAGGATGACATTTTGATGGCATTCAGGACTTCCGAGGGTAATATAATAACAGCTCTGATGCCCATTCCATTTATTTAGTTCCAAACGGCTTTGAAAGGTGCACTAGGCTCTGTATCCATGCACAGCTTCCCAAGGGGAGGACTCTGAAGGTGACTACAGTGACAGTCAGCAATGAGGTGTCAGCACTTTATCTAGGAGGAGTTCACTGACTTAATTGTCAGCCCTTGTATATAAAGGCTACATGTTCGCTTGTTAAAGGTTCTCATTTCTACGATCTGGGAGCAGGGCCCTGTCATCTTTTACTTACACACCTTTGTGTTGTTTAAATTACTTGCCAGGAGGATGCTGTCAGCCACCCTCTTGCACACTCTCCCTGGTCCCCCACTCAGCATGGGGTCTTCCGTGTCTTGAATTCTATGGCGTCTTGTTTCAGATGTGAAAAGTGGGCATGGAAAGTGCTGTCCCACAGTGCCTGGTGACACATGCCAGGCTTCGAGGTCCTCAGAGCCCACTCTACATCCCTTTCAGAGGCCTTTGTGCTACTCCTGGCTCCTGTGCTAGAGAGGTCAATGTCCCACTGGTGCCCTGTAGACTGGCAGTCCCTATGTCCAGCCCACAGCAAAGGACATGAGTGGTGGCCAACTGCAGAAAGGACGATTTAACTGGAACTTTCTGGCATACTTATCCCCAGGACCTTGGGATAAGGAAGGTGGGACAATCACATAACTTCTTGATTAAAAGTTATGGTTAATTTCCTAGACTCATTCTCTGAGACTCAGGGATGGATTCACCATGACTTCCTAGCTTCCCACTCAGTGGCATGAGATTCATGACCCAGAAGGGTCCCAGGTAACACCCAGTGCTATGACCTCCACGTTCATGTTCCCCAAGAGCCATATGTTAAAATCCTTCCCCCTTGTGTGACTAAATGAGGAGACGGGGGTGCAACATTCTCAGAAGTGAGATTAATGCCTTCTAAAAGAGACCCCAGAGCCACCCTCGCCCCTTCCCCCATCTGAGGATACAGGGCACATGCCAGCAGGCAGAGTGCGCCAGCACCTTGATCTCGGACTCCCCAGCCTCTGTAGCTGTGAGCATAAATTTCTGTTGTTTATAAGGTATTTTGTCATAGCACCTGAGTGGATCATGACACCCGGGACACTGTATGCCTGTACCTGAGGGTGAGTGGGATGCCTGCACCCAGACATCCTCCCAGGCAGGAGTGTTTAAGCTTAAAAGAAGTTAAGGGTAGTCTACAAATCAAAACCTCAGTTACCTCAGCACTGACCATACTTCAGAGGTTCTACAGTGCCTGTGGGGAGGTCTGGAAAGGGGTGCACTGGCCCCCGCAGACAGACCTCTCCGTCCAGGCAGAAAGTTCTGTCCAAGGCACTGCCAGAAATGAAGGGCATCACCCCTGCCTTCCCTCACACCAGCGGGCATCTTGCCCACGTCCCCACTACAGGGTCACTCACCACACAAGATGTTCAAACGTCTGTCTGCTGCCCTTCCAGGCTGGAAGAACCTGAAGGGCCAAACAGGGCCTTTCTCCCCTGTGACTGTACAGCACGGCCAGTCAGTAAACAGCAGGGATGGGGTTCCCACATCACCCCTTCAGAACAGCACTGGGAAAATGAAAGCAGTCCCAGGACTCCGCTCTCACCTGCAAGGTCACACAGTCCCAGGAGTCCCCTCTCACCTGCAAGGTCACACAGTCCCAGGACTCCCCTCTCACCTGCAAGGTCACACAGTCCCAGGACTCCCCTCTCACCTGCAAGATCACACGTCCCAGGAGTCCCCTCTCACCTGCAAGGTCACACAATCCCAGGAGTCCCCTCTCACCTGCAAGGTCACACAGTCCCAGGACTCCCCTCTCACCTGCAAGGTCACACAGTCCCAGGACTCCCCTCTCACCTGCAA
>CAUYQV010049238.1:0-27090 GCA_963574575.1 Galagoides demidoff | reverse complement strand
TGGGGTGTGAGGGGGTGCGTGCGTGTAGGGGTGTGTGAGAGGTGGGACATGAGGGGGTGAGCGTGAGGGGTGGGGTGTGAAGGGGTGGGGCATGAGGGGGTGAGCGTGAGGGGTGGGGCATGAAGGGGTGGGGCATGAGGGGGTGGGTGAGGGGGGTGTGACAGGCTGCGTTGGGTGAGCGTTAGGGGGTGCATGAGGAGGTTGTGACAGGGTGCATGAGGGGGGGGCGTGAGGGGGACGTGACAGGGTGCGTGAGGGGGTGGGGCGTGAGGGGGATGTGACGGGGTGCGTGAGGGGTGGGCGTGAGGTGGGGTGTGAGGGGGGCATACGTGAGGGGTGGGGTGTGAAGCGATGTGGGCAGAGGCCTCAGATGTTCAGGCAGTGAAGTTTTGACTAACTACAAGCACATGCTGTGAATAATTTAACTTTTTAGTGAAAGAAAAGGCAAACAGGGATTCTGCCAGGCAGAGTTAGGGAGAGGCGCTGACGCTCAGTGCCGTGTGGAGGATGAAGGTGAGGCGCGATGAAGGGTGAGTCCCCTGGCACTGTCACCGTCACCCCTTTCTCCCATCCTCTCCCATGCCAGGCGTCGCCTTTTGGTCTCTATGGTAAACAAAACCCCTTCCTGGTTGGGGTCCAGACAGAGGATTCTTGAAGGCTGTGGTTCTGGCTGAAAGACGGGTGTTTATTTTCACTCCTCCCCCCCCCCCCCGCCCCCGACCGAGGAGAAGGCAGGGTCACGGCCCCGGGTCGGGTTCGCCGGAAGCAGGGCCGAGACAGATTTGGGGGTCAAGGTGTTTGTTTCACATGTGGGAGGAGGAGGGTGGAGGGGAGGTTGAACCAGGTTGCTGTCCCGCAGCGGACACCTTGTCCAGCCCAGAGAGCGCTCTCCGGACTGAGGGGCGCCCCCTGCTCTGCCGCGTCGCCCGGTGCTGCCCGCCCTGGGCAGGCCATGGCCTTGGCCGGGTACCCCTGAGCCAGGGCAGGCCTTGGAGGAGTTGGCAGCTGGACACTCACCCCATCCTTGATGGGGGGGATCTGGGCCATGGCATCTCTTGTCTCCATCTTCCTCTTGTCAAAGCAACATTATTATGACCTGTTATTTTGTGCTCCACGGGATTTCCATGTCTGCCTATTTCTCCGTCTCGGTTATTAATACCAACACCTTAATGAAGGCCCTCACCTTTTCTCTCTTTAATGACCCAAATAGCTTCACAGCATTTAAGAACGCTGGGGGAGAGCACGTCAGAAAAGAACACAGATCTAACTAACCACCTTCTTCCTTCCTTAGTGGTTCACAGTGGTCTTCATGGTTAAGTTCAACCACCTGGGTGCACTGCCCTCCAGCCTCTTCTGTCCCCTCAGCCCCACCCCACTCCTGAGAGTTTCCTTAGGAGCCCCCTTTACCTTTCTTCTTGTCCTTGCTGAAGATGCTACCTCTGCTGAGAAAGCTACTTATGGTGCTACACAGTATGATTAGACCCTAGATCTCCTGCCAGAGACCCAGGTCACTCTCAGAACCCAGAGGACACAGAATCAAATGAAGCTCCTTTATCAGCTGTGGGTTCTTTGTAAATTACTGCAGAGACGACTTCCAGGAGTGCCCCATCCTGCTAATCTTCCTGTCTGGAACCGTTTTGTTTTATGAAGGTTACACCTTTTATGTTTGTGTACATTGGGAATAAAGGAAGTGAGTTTCCATTTTGACCATTTAATGAAAATTAGCCTTTAAAAAAAATAAGTCTCGGTTTAGTGGGCATGATTGCAAATGGCCCTACTTTTTACGCATACATGATACTTGTTCTATTAAATACTTCTTTTAATCCTCTCCTGCATTCAGAACACATTTTTAAACACTATCTATCTGCCTCAAAAGGTTATGCAGTGAATAGGAGCATAGGGTAGAATCCACGGCCTGCCTCCAGCTCCTAAGCTACTGTAACTGTGGGACATTTCCTTTTCCTCTCTAAATCTCAGCCTTCCCATCTCTCTGTAAAATGGGAATAGTCCAGTTCCTGTTGTACTCTCGCAGAGAACAATCATGAAAAGGAAGGGACAGAAGGCATGATATGTCCTTAGCACTGACCCTGGCACAAAAGTGCCCGGCACACAGGAATCATGTGTTTTATGTGCTGGATACTTGGCATAGTGACATAATTAAACTATTGTCCAGAGCCAAACTGTCCAGAGCCAAAGCCACCGCTCGCTTTCAGGTCTCAGCTACCCTGGCATTCTAAACAGACTAGAGGTGTTCCTGCTCTCCTCCCTGCTGTTTATCAATCTTAGCTCTATCCACCAGACCAGCACTGTCCAGTAGAAATACAACATGTAATTTAAAATTTTCTGGTAGCCATGTTAAAATAAAAAAGTACAGGGGTGGCACCTGTGGCTCAAGGGAGTAGGGTGCAGGCCCCATATACCAGAGGTGGCGGGTTCAAATCCAGCCCCAGCCAAAACCTGCAAATAAATAAATAAAGTACATGGAAATAATTGTAATATGTCTTATTTAACTTAATATATCCAAATTATCAGTTTAACATGTAATTGATATAAAAATTATTAAATTTTTACCTTCATTTTTCCATACTAAATCTTTGACATCTGGTGTGTATTTTCCACTTAACCACCTCTCAATTCAGAGACTAGATTTTCATTGGAAATACCTGATTAAATTTCCCCAATTAACATTGAAAAACTAGATTTGCATTTCCAAGTTGTTGCAAACACACTTGAAGTGTTTCAGTAGCTGAATCGAGTATCAGTTTTTAAATTGAAATTGAAATTCAGTAAAATTTAATAACATAAAAAATGTAGCTCCCTGAGTTACTCCAGCCATATTTCAAATGCTTAGTCCACGTGTAACTTAGTGGCCACCATCCTGGACACTCTGGAAGCCACCACAGTGGTTTCAGTTTTCTCTTCTTCCTCTTATTAACCATTTTTTTCATATTTAATTATAGATAGAAACTCATTACTTCAGATGAATAAAAAGTGGTGGGTATTGTGGAGGTGCTTTGCTTCCATTTAGAGGAGGCTGGTTGAGCTGTTCACTGTCAGATCCTCCTCGACCTCCACTCTCACCTCTGCCTCTAGAGGGCCTGCAGCATCTCCTCCAGCACTTGGCAAGTAACATCTCAGCACTGAGCACATTGCTGACGGTGCATTCTGAGCCCTAGAATCTCGGGGGCCTAAAGAGATCTTAGCATGTACATGGGTCTACCCCTATCCCCTCCCTGCAGTGCAGAGTACTTGTTATGTTATGGAATTCCTCAGGGGACAGGAGAGGAGGGTTCAGGCTCAGTGAAACACCTGGCAGCAGATGGATCACTTCATTCTTGTCTCACTTACATGGTTCTCTGTGGCCTTATCTCACCTTATAACTAGTTTGGGGCTAGGACTATCTTCTTCAGCCCCACAACACCCACACAAAGCAAGCCAATCAATTAACTCTTAACTGAAGGCCTGACTGATAGCAAAAATTCAAGGTCACTTGAAATGTCAGGGTCCCTGGGTTGCTTAGCTCCAGAGAACATCATTTAAATTGTGTCCTATGGTTGTGCAAGTAGCAACCTTATAAAGTTTGCAAGGTTTAGACTGCACTGTGTTTTCCAGCTGAGAAAAACTATTAACACATTCTTTGTTGGTACAAAAAAATACTTCACCCCCTTATCTTCCAACAGGAGGCAACAACGAGAGTTAAGTTTTTTCGACCTCCTGAGGAATACTGTCTGCTAGGGAGTGTGTGTGGATAGGTGGACGTGTGTGTGTGCATGTATGTGTGATGTGTGCTAGTAGAGCTGCTGTGCTAGGAACCCGTTTGGAACACAGGCTGTCCCTGAGTTACAAACATTTGACTTATGTACAAGTCACGCTTATAAACGTAGGCTATTACATTAAGTCCTCAAGTTACAAACATCTAACTAACTGAAGACTCACACTTACCAGTGGAGGCTATTATGGGTAATAGGTAAATGTACCTATTCCAACTTAAGTACAAATTCAACTTAGGGGCAGACCTGCAGAGCCACGTCAGGTTTGTGACCTGGGGACTGCTTTAGTTCAGGCATCTTAACCTGGTTTTCAAGAGGTTACTGTGTTTGTGTTCTTCCTAGACTTTCCCACTAAATAGACTCTTTGGTTTGAATGATGCCTTAGCGCTCCTGGCTTAGTAAAGCATCCCGCAGAATGACTGCAGGTACCCAGCCTGTGCCCCTGACTCACCAGATGAACAAAGGCACTCCTCACGGTTACATGTTTTTTTATCTTGGCAAAGTTGAGGAAATGCAGAGGAAGGAGGGAGGGAGCAAAGAGGTTCTCTTAAGAAAACCCCCTTTGCTGTCGTGAATTTCAAACTGATGGGTCTTTGTGTTTTCTCCTCTCTACCCAGGAAACCAAGTGCTGCCTCCTGGAGCTTCTCTCGGAAATGGGCTCACGCCAGAGGCAGCCAGAGACCTGGGCCTTCCCGTGGGGACTGCAGTGGCAGCTTCGCTCATTGACGCTCATGCGGGAGGACTAGGTAACTCCTCAGTCCCTGTCTGTGGTGTTCAAATGCTGTAGTCCTCAGAACCTGACACAGGCCTTTCCTGTCTTCAAAGCCAAAGTCAAGGACTAGAGTTTCAAGATACAATAATGAAAAGCCTTTTATGGTTAGGCATTTGGACAGAATTATTTGAACTTTTTATGAAATAAAGAATTTATAGTTTTATTAATTTCTTCATAGATGATGGCAAAATATATTTGAATGAATGTCCGGATGGTTCTTTTCCTTACTGAAAATTTGGAAAAGGTACATTAATTTCTAACTGGTGTACTATATTTTTCTAGTGGTTCTCCAAAACTCTTGTAAGTCTAATAGATTTATTGCCATCATGTATTTGGCTGTGTCCTATATTCATTTGGTTGTAGTCTTTATTTCGTCCCCTGTATAACTCTCAAGCCTGTCACTCATGTATGCATTTGTTCATCATATACCAGTTGAGCATTACAACGGTCAGGCCTGGTACTAGGAGACAGTGAATTTAAAACAAAACAAAAGAAAAACAAAGTCTCTTCCCCGAATTTTTGTGGAAAAATTGCACAGTGAAACAAAGAATCCCAATGAGGTTGGGTATGTATCTTCTTCATCCTCACTGCAGTTTTTTTCTCTTTTTTTTTTTTGGTGGTTGATTCTTAGTAGCTCTCATTTCAACTCTAACCATATATTTTTCCCTAGCTTTTCATTCTAACAATGTTTTGTTTAACATTGTGGTTCATAATAATTCATGACATGAATTCAGCAGGACATGACTGTCCAATTGTGGAATGGAGTAGAACAGGCAGGAAGACCGAGAGCATACTGCACATCCCAAGGGTCGGCCCTGCTTTGCCTGGCTGTGCTCCTGTTTTACGTGGATGTGTATGTGTCTACACGCCTTGATGACAGTGAGTTTCTTACTGTGAATCACAATCAAAAGCCTTAGGATATTCCAGTTCATACTTCATCCCACAGCCAGGAGCTGCTCACTCGCTCACGCCTCCAGCACCATGTCCACAGTTACTCCTGTCAGGTGTGCTCTGCCCAGAGTGACTGGTCCTCCGCTTCCCCAGCCGCCTGCTTCTCTAACCTGAAGATTCACATCCCATGCTTTTCTTCTCTGCATTGCCCTCTATAGGACACTTAGACATAATCTAAAAGCTCTCTAAATTGTTCTTCTTTCAGCAAACTATTTCAAGAAATTATCACATTGTGCTGTAATTTCTGTCTTTTCCACTAGACTGAACTCCTGAAGGGAGGAATGTTATACACACCTGTTATTTTTCTCATATCTCTCATGTCAAGCCCTGTGTCTGGTTCTTATAGGTGCTTGATGAATTGATTCATTTAATAATGAATAAAGTCACATTGAGGCAAGGTTAAAGTGAACTGGCCTTAACCTGTAGAGTAAAGGGCAATCTGTTTCCTTATTCTGCAGAATACTAAGCAGTGTCTTGTTCTTCTGCATAGTACAAGGACTTATAGACACGGGATGGCCTATGCCAAGCGTGTCAGTCCTGCTCATCTTTCTGTCCTCAGGATGTAACGTGGTACCTGAGAATTAGTAAACAACTGATGACGTGTGGGTTGGTTGAATGGTCTGTAATGTAGTTCTGATTACAGGCAAAGATGTTTTTCTCCAAACACCTTTCATTGCAAGCAATGTGTGGTTTTGGTTGGAATGTCATGATTTGGGATTTTAATTAGACTTACAGAGAGAGAACTTGAGGTCTAGACAGATGAGAGTGTCCTTATTTCCTAGCAATCTTGACATTCCACATCATGTGTGAGGCCAGGGAAACTTTCTCCATCATGCTTCATCAATTATCCCTGGGATGAAAGTTTTAGTCCACCCCCATCCAGGTGACAAGTACTTGTCTGGGACCACCACACACTGAATGAAAGAGGGCTTGCCCCTTGAGGACCAGTGGTTTCCTTGTCAGTTTCCTAGAGCTCCCCTAAGGGATGTGCCAGAACACACCTTCTCACATCTATCCAATACTTGTTAGGCTCTCCAGGAAGGGAGATGGCTAAATGACCCCCATCTTTTTTCTAAAGTAAGATGCTCATTGACAAAAATTTAACTCTTAGAAACTTTGGCTTAGACCTTTTATTCCCTTTAAGATGCAAATACTCCTAAGTTAGTGTGTTGCCCTATATTTTCCAAAAGTTTTTATAAGTGGAAAGAGCGAGGACCCTGGATTCCCTAAGGCCTGAGATTAGGTCTCAGTGGTGGTCAGGAAGGGCACAGAAGGGGCTCTAACCTAAAGAACCCCTTTCCAGGCTGTCTCCTCTGCATGGCTTCCCTGGGACACTCAGACATGTTGAGACATTCTCTGCATTGTTTTTAGAAAACTGGTGTGTTTTGATTCTCAGTATCTCTCCCTTCCACTGTAGCCCATATATTTTGTTCTAGCCTTTCATTCTATCAGTATTTTGTTTTAAATTATGATTCATAATTCACGTGATCAATTACGTGCTCTCATCACATTAGGTGGTCCCAGGAAAGGGTTTTCAGTGGCTGTGGGACAGTAAAGACTGACTTGATAAGTGTTAACTAAGTTTTATCCTTACTCTGCCCTCTTATGCCTCCCCTTCTCCCCTTTACCTCACAGCCAATTCAGGATTAGGATGATGGAATGAGAAGCAGCCCAGGAACAAATGTTCCTGCCCAGTTTCCAACGCACCTATGCTTGTGTCAGGATATAGCGGAGAACGGAGGTCTGCAAGTCTTGGAAAGGTCTTCCCCTGGTCATCCAGTGGTCCAACCACACCTTCTCTAGAGCCATATATTGAGTGCATGTCCCCTGTCAGTTATTGGTCTAGGCCACTGGTTCTCAACCTTCCTAATGCTGCGGCCCTTTAATACAGTTCCTGTGGGTTACAACTCCCAGGTTGAGAACTGCTGGTCTAGGCACTGGGAATTCTCTGCGGACTCTCAGCAGTGAACAAATAAGACAAAGCCCCACTCTTTTTGCAAATTCCCTTTGTTCTTCCCTGGGCTGGCATGACTGTTGCTTAACAGTATTGGTTGAGGACAGCTAACTCCTGGAGACATACTGTAATGCCATTTTGAGGGCACTCCACATAGTCTGGAGAGCTGGATTTAAACTCCTGTTTGCCCACAAATGTGGTGCCTTTCAGCACTCTCGTCTCTTCATAGTGAGAGACAGTAGTGCCCCCTCCCAGGGTGGTTATGAGAACTCATGACATACAGAGTTAAAGCAGCCGGCAGAGCGTCTGGTGCAGAGGAGGCATTTCTTGTTAGTTTCTTCACATAAAGTAGGAGCTTCATAAATGGAAGGTCCCTGAGTTACTCCCTGGCAGGCTGAGTCCATCAGGGCACTGTCTCCCTGTTGATTGGCAGTTGGAGAAGAACCCGAAGCTTCTAGGCTCCCTCTTCCCTCATGGACCCTGCCCTGATTTTCCTGCTTTGGTTCCCCGTAATGGAATGAGGGATTCACGCCTTTAAGACTCTGAATAGGCCTAGATCAGGAACAGCCTTAGGAGCTCAGTGCAAAGAGATCTCCACGTGTCATGTGAGAACCCAGCTTTGGCGTCAGAATTGGATCCTAGCCAGATGTCACACAAACAAGTCCTAACAACTGTGGTCCCTTGAGGAGCTGACTTGGTGTGACTGGCTCAGACCCCACATTCTGGACCACAGGAGGGGTCAGCACTGCTCTGGAGAGCTACCCCTGGAAAACCTGGGAAGGGAAGATAAAGGTCAGAGAAACAAGAACAGCTCTACTCATGCTTTTTCCAGTTCTGGAAGAAGGAGGAAGAGCTTTGTGAGAATAAAACTCAATGATAAAAGAACATTTTGTTCCTAAGGTACTGGTTAGTAAGTTCTCCGGCAGACAGCCTGAAGATAGGAGTAGCTTTGTTTGCACTTGCGGGGGTGGTTCTGGCCAGGGCTCCTGCTGCTGATATTTTTCTAGCTTGTAAAAATAACATTAACTTTGTTCCAGGTCTGTTCTTGGCTCCAGCGCCCCAACTGTCCTGAAAGGCAATAACAACTTGATTCCTATTTCAGGCCCCTCCCCTCTCTTACCTGTCTGACCAACTCCTGACTATCCATCAAACTTGCTTGCTGTGCCATCTCCCCTGGGAGTCATTCCCTGCCTCTCTGAGCTGACATGAGCACCTTCCTGCTTGTTCCCACAGCATCTTGCACTGTTGTGTGCACAGCACCATCTCGTCTACTAACCTGTCAACTTTTTTAGCATCTTGCTGTATCATATCCCATCAGTGTCGTTTTTTTGCAAATGAAGGATCCTTAACATATGCGTGATTAGTGAATGAATGAATGGCATTCCCTCCAGGAGGGGTGAATATTATTGCTGAGAGATACAGTTAACTCTCATGCAATAGGTATACCTGGCTCAGTTCACCAGGAGCAAAAGTTTATGTATTCCTAGAGGTCCGGAAATCTCTGTCTTTCTTGCTTTTATTCTGTTAGCAGGTCTTGGCCAAGCACAAACTTTGTGCCTGGGTTTAACATGACTCTTTGATTACTGATGCTGTATTCTTTGCCAGATGTTGAATTGGCTTAAATTGCTCATCTAGGCCAGATGTGGAATTGGTTTAAGCCACTCGTCTGAGTTGCAGCATCAAGCCAACATGAGGATTTGGAATTTCTTTTCTTTTTTAATGGCAGAAGAATTTATTCAGCCGGTCTTGAAACGCAACAGGCATCCCCTCCTAGAAGAAAATAGAGTTTGTGCCAGTGGAGCAATAAAACGTGCCAATTTCCTGTCTCACCATCATCAGGGTTCTAGCACAGGGTAGGCAGGCAGCAACTTCAGATAACTTGATTTTAGGGGAGTATATTTTTGTGAGTTGTATATATACTGTATGTAGCATGTTTGACCAAGAAATACACAGCACTTATTAGCAATCATCTCTCGCATTTGTAGACTTTACATTCATGAGCACACCTGTGTTCACTGAAGAAGTTACTTCTCATAGCAACTCCGTAGTGAAGTTAGGACAGGAGTGTGCCCTCATTTTGCAGAGGAAAAACTGAGCCTCAGAGTGCATGAGTTACAGACCTGAGATTAGATCTTTATTTGCAGCCTTGCACTTTATTCTCAAAGCAACTGTGTGCATACTGTTATTTTGTCCCATTCATCAAATGAGACAGTTGATGCTCACGAGACTGCCTGAGTTTCTGAAAGTCACACTTAGGTGGTAGGTGCAGCATTTAAACCCACACCGCCTGATTGTGGAGTGTTATGAGGAATGGTGATCTGTTAAAATGTGCTCCACTCTACTCTTGAATTCGACTCTTTCAAATTTCACCTTGGCAAGTAACAAATCTGGAAGAAGAAAAGTCTTTTAATATTTATAAATGACCCACTTTACTAGTTGATGAATTTGCCATTACTAGGTGAATATGACAGAGAAGGGGACTTGTGGGAATTTGTAGTCTAGTAAAGAAAACAGACAACTAGATGAACAATTATAATTATCTGTGCCAAGAATGGATGGCTTTGGAAAAACATAAAATGCATTGAGACTGAAGAATGACAAAGGATTCCTAGAGGAAGTAATGTCCAATAATGTAATTGTGAAATTTCCTGCCTGGTGGTTGCTTCTTGGTAAAGTGGTGTTTATGTGCTCTTGTAACTTGTAAATTTCAATTAGTCTTTATTTATAACAATGAAGTAATATTAATCAATGTCATTAATAAGAATAGTAATAGCTCAGTGCCTATATCTCAGTGGTTAGGGCGCCAGCCACCTATACCTAGGCAGGCAGGTTCAAACATGGCCTGGGCCTGCCAAGCAACAATGACAACTGCAACAAAAAGTAGCCAGATGTTGTGGTAGGCACCTGTACTCTCAGCTACTTGGAAGACTGAGGCAAGAGAATTGCATAAGCCCAAGAGTTGGAAGTTGCTGTGAGCTGTGACACCATGGGACTTTACTGAGAGCAACATAATGAGACTCTGTCTCAAAAGAATAAATAAATAAATAAATAACAGTATTAGAACTACCCCTGTTGTTGGCACCAGCACTGTTCTGACCATTTCTCTCTCGCTTTCTCTTGCCAAGTGCTCTGCTTGATAGATACTGCATGTGCTTCAGCTCTATGTCCTCATGATAGTCCTTTGAGGCAGAGGTTATGTCCCCATTCTGTACGTGAAGGAACTGAAGGCAGAGAGACCAGCTTTCCAAAATCA
The DNA here is from genome assembly GCA_963574575.1 of Galagoides demidoff. Taxonomy (NCBI): domain Eukaryota; kingdom Metazoa; phylum Chordata; class Mammalia; order Primates; family Galagidae; genus Galagoides; species Galagoides demidoff. The sequence goes on along the minus strand of CAUYQV010049238.1, from coordinate 16,390 downwards.
TATACCTAGTGTCATAGCATGATCTGAACTTGAGCCTAACTCCAAAGTTCATCTTCTTTTTCTCTATAGAGCAGTGATTCTCAGCCAGAGGAGATTTTTACCACCAGGGGAGTATTGGTAGTACCTGGAGAATGTTTTATCACATCTGGGGAAAGACTGGCATGTGGTGGGTAGAGGCCGGAGATTGCACTGAACATCTTGCCGTGCTCAGGGAAACCCCTTAAAACAGAATTATCCAGCCTCAGATGTCATGGAAGCTGAGAAACCTGACCCTGTCCTGAAACACCTCTAGTGATGTTACTTCCCTGCATCAATTCAGTTTATTTCTGTAGAAGCCAAAAAGCACCCCCAGATAAGGGGTTTGCTAATGTATTAGCAGTTTGTCAACATCTGTTTTGTAAAAGTAGTTGTGAGGTAAGAAGGCAGAAGTGGAGGCTGAGCAGTAGGGAGCTCAGGATGGGCCCCACCCGCCTTCCTTAGTGAGAGCCCAGCCTTGTGGGACCTACTACCTGCCTTCCACATGCCACACACTTATTGCCTCCTTTTCTTGCTACTCATCCTTCAACACTCAGTTACTTCCACTGTGGAAATTTCTTCAAGTTCAACCCCATTCTTGGAACAACATCAAGCAGTCCCTTCTCTGTGTGTCTGAACCACCATTTCAGTGTCCCCACTAAAATATGTTCACCTGTGTGCCCATTGTCCAGCATAGAACTCACAGTCAGTCCCCAGCAAATCACTGATTCATTCGTTATTAAGATGATAAATATGAGAGAATTTTGAAAAATCAAAAATAGAAATTACTAAATCTAGGCAAGGGTATCTCTTAAAAAATGCAGATTTCTAAGCCCCACCCTCCTGAAGACTCTCAGTCTTAGTGTCTGGTTCTAAGTGTGGAAGTGGCCTTCTGTACCCAAAGGGGACAATCTAGGGGGACAAGGTGGCACCAAGGACACAGGAGTCTGAAGCAGTAGTGACACACAGCTGCCAAGCAGGCAAATCAGACCACAGCAAAGCTAAGCTTGTGGCCCAGGCTTCAGCCAAAGCTGGGGGCAGGAGGGAGCTTATCACAGACAGAGGAGCTGGGTCCAGAGGTGGACGGGCTGGGAGAAATGAGGGAGGGGATTAGAAGCACAGATACAGGAATCTGGAAGGAGAAAAGCCGTGCCAGTCCCTGAGCAGATAGAGCAAGGGCAACTCCGGGCATCCTGGAAGGGGATCAGAAGGGGAGAGGAGGAATTTGTTAATGAGATCGCAAGTTTATTGTTTTAAGTTGAAGATTGGTTTAATGAGAATCACCACTGCCTGCGACCCCAGCAGCTACTCATGTGGAGGGGCCCGAGAAAGTGTGTGGGGGTAGGATAACTTCAGATTTCCTGTCCTCAGGCTCCAAGGCATCGGTGGAATGATGTGCTCCTCTGGATTTGTGAAGGCTGGGCCTTAGCTGGGAGACCAGGCTTTTCCCCAGGGCAGGAAGCTGGGAACAATCCAGGGCCCTGGGGCTACAGCCAGCTCCACCATCTTGCCCCTTTTTAAGTCTGTGCCACAAATTTCAGTATATACAGCTGGGAAGCTGCCATAAAATAAGAACATTCTGAATTTGATACACACACTCCTGTTTGGATAATGAGTAATCATAGAACTAAAAGGTTGCTTGAATATTTTCTATACCAAATTTTTCAATTTGCAGATAAGAAAACCGAGGTCTTAAAAATGAGTCATCAAAAGTTACCCCAGCAACCTACTGTCAGAGTTGAATTTATAATTCACATGCCCTAATTCATTGGCTAGAGCCCCTGCCCCTCACTGTGCTTTGCCATCCCCAAATTAGGAAGGGAATAACTCGTCAGGATGTTATTCCCTCTATATCTTACATCTCATTTATGGCTACAGCCAATATCACCGGTGGCTATTAAACTGACCTTAGTTTTCCTAAGCCACACATGGGTAAGTCTCTGTTTTGTTGTCACAGTCCACAGTAAGCTTCAATGAGTTTCCCTTAAAGCTGGTGGTAGTGATAAAAACAGCTGATATTCATGTTCCTTCTGAAGAGTTCAAAGCAGTTATTTATATTTCACTTACCATTTATTGAACACCTACTCTGTGCTAAGCGTTTTGCTGGATACGTTGATATTCACTATTGTCAGCTCACAGCCACACTGGACTGCCATTGCTTCCTTCATTTAACATACAAGGACATCAGGGCTTAGTAACTTGCTCAAGAAGAGTTAATAAATGATGATGGGGGGTTCTGGGTCCATGTGTTTCTGACTGCAAGAACCTATGAGCTTTCCGTTTCTTACCCTATCCATCTGTATATTTCTATGTGTCTAGGTATGTCTGTGCCTGGCTTTCCTTAGCCTTTACTTACACCAATGCAAATTTATATCCGTAACTGAACATAGAGCTTCTATTAGTGTTTAACATTCTTCTGGGTAGGTGTGTTTCTAGATTCATTGCAGAGATGAGAAAGTTGAAGCCCTGAATGGGAAAGTGAATTTAATAAAGGGTATTCCATTACCTGTGGGGAATGAGGCCCGTTGTATTGGACCAGAGAGAGAATGGGATAAATATCTATTTTTGGCTGTGTGGTAGAGAGATCAATAATATTAATGTTGATGTTAATTTTGTTGCTTAATTTTGTTAATTAATGCTGGTATTAGTCTCATTTGTGTAGTGACTTGCCAAAGGGAAGTGCCATCAAACCATCTCCCCAGGAGCAAGAAAGGGATTTTTACCTCCTTTTAATGATTGAGAAAACGGACACTTCAAGAGGTGAAGGGATTTGCCTAAGGTTCCAGGACCAGGAAAGGCTGGCTGTAAGACTCACCCTCTGTGTGCCCTGCCACCTCTCCACATCTGCTGTGCTGCAGGTTTTACATTAAACAAGGGAATATGTCCCACCTGGAAACTGGACCAGAGGGTCTTTTTTTTTTTTTTTGAGACAGTCCCACTTTGTCCCCCACGTAGAGTGCCGAGTGCCATGGCGTCATAGCTCACAGTAACCCCCAAACTCTTGGGCTCAAACAATCCTCTTGCCTCAGCCTCCCAAGTAGCTGGGACTACAGGCACCTTCACCACAATGCCTGGTTATAAAGCAGAGAGTCTTGATCCAATATAAGTTCCTCTGTGCAAAACCCCTGACTTTAAGCAAATCTCTGATTCTCTCATCAGTTCCAGAACCTTATCTGGTGTTCACAGGGAATTTTTGGCCAGAAGGTTCTACTTACTTTCTCATTATTTTGTATATGGCTGAGAAGATGAACTGCTGTTTTGCATTGCCAAACATGGGACCAAAAACAAAAAACTCACAGAATAACTCAGCCTCAGGTTCTGACATCGCCAGCCACCTATTAGGAGGACTTCCCGCTCCAAGTTCAAAAGGTATTGGAGAAGTGTTTGTTTGGAGGCCCAGAGTCTAAGTTTGCACTTGCGTCACTGGCCACAAGGCAGGATCAGGCCCACTGTTTTTCATGGCACAGAAACTCAGTGCACGGTGCCTCTCGTCCATGTGCTGTCTCTGAGTGCTGATGTTGACTTTGGGCCTTGCACATCAGCAGCCGCTGGTGGGAAAACGCACGTCTTCCACTGTTGCCGCCCAGCACCAGCCTCCCATCTATGCTGCTGGCTGCTCTCTTGTTACCTCTCTGTGGGCCTGGTTTGTTTACTAGTTTTTAATTTTCTCTTAACTGTGCATTCATGTAAGACATTGTAAAGAGCAAACAGAAAATTATTTTTAAAATTTACCCATACTCAGCATCTTGAGGACTGCCTGAGTACACTCTGCAGGCAGTGTGGATATCTAGAGAAACTAACAAGGAGAATTTTCTGGAGGAGGGAAAAGCCACAATCTCCAGTTATATCATTTGACTGCACCTCCCTCATGCCACCTTCCTATCATTCTAATCTTTTTCTGTACTCTGTTCTGTGACTCTGATGTAAGGATTTGGGTTTCTGAAGACAGTGAACATTTTAAATCTTAAGGTAACACAGCACAATAGTTAAGAACACGTAACTGATTCAATTGTTGCTTCCCCTGGCTGGCCTTGCACCCTTGGGAAGTCACCTATCACTTCATGCTTCAGTTTCCCCACCTGTGAAATGGGAATAATGAACTTAACAGCTTATGACTGTAAAACATTTAGAACAGTTCCTGGCCATGCTATGTATGTTGTTTAGCTATGAATAATATGACCCCAGTAAATTTAAATTGTGAATAACAGCAGTGGGAAAGAGAAACTCAAGGGTTCCTTTCTTCATTTAACAAATAGGTTTTGTCCTCGTTGTATACATCAGGCCTTGATATAGGTGCATTAGATACACTGGTAAACAAAGCCAAGTTCCTAGTCTTATGGAGACTCTATCCTCCTGGGAGAGTGGGTAAACTCCCATATAAACATACATATGTGTATGTGTATGTAGGTGATATATGCATCATATGTGTGCATAGCTCTGTGTGTGTATATAGCTGTGTATGTGTGTGCTCTTCTATGGGTGTTCTTCATAGGTGTGTGTTTCTGTATGCATGGATATAGTACTTATGCATGTGTGTATTACATGTGTACACGTACGGGATATGTGTGCATTCATGTGTATGCATATATATGTGCACATGAATGTAAAGTGTGCATTTGTGTATGTACACATGAACCTATGTATATATGTGTTTATATTTTTGTGTGGACTTACATGTATGTCTGGTATATATGTTTGTATCTGTGCTGTGTCTGTTTATATGTGTGTATATTTTGTATGTATGTGTACGTGTGTATATATATGCATATATGTGTATGTATGTCTGTTCATATATATATATATATGAGGACTTGAAATAGTTGGAAGGAAAATTGAATTAAAAGATAAAATAACATAAGCATTCTCAATACAACCTTCATCAAGGTCAAGACATTTTGGTAGGCAGTGTTACCAGCCATGTAGTCCATCCCTAAAGAACTAAGGGTCTTAAAATTTAACCCTGTCAATGCAATCTCTTTTACATTATTAACTGAAGAAAAATGGGTGCCCTTTACAGATTTTTTTTACAATCAGGAAACAAAAAGAAGTCAGAAGGAGTTAAATCATGACCATAAAGTAGATGCCTAATTATTTACCATGGAAACGCTCACAAAAGTGCCCTTATTTGATGAGAACAGGAGGCTTGTCTTGATTGAGAAGCAACCTTTGGTGAACTTTCCTGGGGAAGCTTTGCTTCCTTTCTCAAAACACTCTCAAAATAAGATGTTATTATTCTTTGGCCCACCAGAAAGTTAAGAAGCAAAATGCCTTGAGCATCCAAAAACACTGTTGCCATGACCTTTGTTCTTGACTGGTACGTTTTTTCCTTTGACTAGACCAGACCCGGCTCTTGGTAGCCATTGCTTTGATTGTGCTTTGTCTTCAGGATGGTACTGGTGAAGCCGTGGTTTTTCTTTGAATGAATCTTCCAGGAGTTTGATCCCACTTGTTTAAAATTTCTTTTGAATCATCTCTTCTTGTCTGGAGCTGATCTAGGCACAACACTTCTGGCACCCACAGCATGGAAGTATGCTCGCCTTTAATTTTTTGGTCACAATTGTGTAAGCTGAACTGGGTGAGATTTCTGTGGCATTTGCTATTTCTTTTGTTAATCATTGGTCCTCTTCAATTAGGATATGGGCATGATGAATTTTTCTCCTCACAAACTAAAGTGGGTGATCTGCCACTGAATGATTCACCTTTTACATTGTCTCCTCTCTTCTTAAAATGAGCTGTCCATTTGGACTCCTTTTGAGTGTTGCTCCCATAAAATTTTTATAAAGCATCAGTTATTTCATCATTCCCCCAGCCAAGTTTCACATAACATTTGTTTTTGCTTCAATTTTAGCAGAAATTATCTTTTATTTATAAATATTAGTTGTCTGTTTTTTAGACTTTGGAAAAAAATAATAAGTTGTTAACTGATAACTCCATACTGAACCTCAGAGTCAAAGCATTCTATAATAGACATACTCTTATTTGACAATGTGAATGTTACTTTCTTTGCATATTATTATTATTGCTCAATATTTTGTTGTAGCGATCACCTGATTTCTTTTCTGAATGTATTTATCTTCGTTTATTCTTTGCGAGGTTTTTTTTTCCTAGTCCTTATCCTAAACATTGTTATTATTATTAAATTTTAAGCCTTTCTGATTTTGTGAAGGCAAAAAGTGGAAACCAAATAAACACACTGTATGCAACAAGCCTCAACTACTCCAGGCTGGAAGCTCAAATGTAAAAGACCTTCACTTCCAAGCCAAAGAAGTTGGATGCTGAGATTAATTGGAATCAACCCTATCTATCCAAATAGCTTCCTCAGCCCTGTTTTTGATGTGAAATGTATGGGAACCATTCCATACCAAGGATATGCCTTTGAAAGGGCAGCTGTGGTTTTTAATACTAACAGAACTCCAAAGAAAGATACTACCTCTTTTTCAGCTTAGAGAAAAACCTCACTTAGCAGGAAATGCAGCAAATATTTATTTTCCTGGCTGTGGGGGGATCAGAGAGGACCTGCCCCGCAGTGCTTGCTCTGTGCCTTTGTAGCAGCTCCTGGCCGGCCCCCAGGGTCACGTGTGTCATGGCTGCTCTGCTGTCTGTATTTCTCCATTTCTGTTTCTCATCTGCTAGGTTGGGGGGTGGATCATGTCAAGTTTCCGCCTCTTGGACCCATTCCCATTTCCCCACTGCCACCACCACGGTTTCCACTGTCTGGGGGGGGGGGGAATTTTACCTTTGCTCCTTTCTATTCACCCCATTATCTCTTCTTCAGTTTTCAAATCCAAGCAGAACATGCACAAAGTTTACTTGTACAGGTATTTTGCAAGTCACAAACATATATGTAAGTGGAAACAGATACATTTACCTGTTACCCATAATAACCTGTGCTCATAAGTGGAAGTTGGATGCCAGTTGGATGTTTGTAACTAGGAAACATACTGTAATAGCCTCAGTTCATATGTGAGAGTTGGATGTCAGTTGGATGTTTGTAACTCAGGGAGCTGCGTGTATTCACTGTAGTGTGAGCTGGTGAATGCTCTTCCAGAGCCCTACAGGGTTTCCATGCCCACTCTTCTAAATGTTCCCTCTTCATTTTGTTGGTAATTATGACAGATTTTCCTACGTAACTTCCCTCTGTTCCTATTTTAGTTAGAAATTGCTGCTTACCAGAGACAGGAGTGGAAAATGTATGAAGGAGCAACATGAGAATATAAATTATTTAGATTACTTCCAGTCATCCATAGGAAATTGAATTCATAGTAAGGATAACCAAAGATAAGAATATTTCTATTTAATCTTAGAATGATTTAACAGGTTTTTTAAAAAAATCTGATACCTAGTTGCTATCCTTATTTACTCTTGGTGGTGGTTTTCAAACTTGACTATGTGTAACCACCCAAGATCCCAGTTAGATTGCGCATTTCAGGGTCCCTATTACCACCCCTACTGCAGATTCTGACTGCTGGGTTTAAGGCTCCTAAATACTGCATCATATGTGACCCCTACATCAGCCTATGGACTTCTCCAGTGGTACCTTAAGAGGATAGCAAGATGGCAGCCTGAAGTTGGTTACAGTCAAAAGTTATTTGTATATTGTTCAAAAAGAACAAAGCTGAATCCTTGTTTTAAAACCAGTGCAATAGGGCAGCACCTATGGCTTAAAAGAATAGGGCGTCAGCCCCATATGCTGAAAGTAGCAGGTTCAAACCCAGCCCCAGCCAAAAACTGCAAAAAAAAAAAAAAAACCAAAAAACAGTACAATAAAGAGATTTTCCTTGTCTGTTACACTTAGTAGAAGCTGGGCCCTACCTAAAGGTTGACCTAGATGTCACCTAATGTGGACAGCAAGCTTTATGGCCATGTATTTTCTTGCTGTCCCCTGAAAAGACACGAAGGAGATTTGCTGAGACCTGGGCAGCCAGTGAGGTAGGAGAGAGAGTACCTGAACCATCTGACCTAGCTCTTGCCCTCTTACCTTTACGTAGCTTCACACAAGCCACTATGAACAAAATACCTGTAGGTGTTTTTTTTTCCATGTTCTAAAACCTGAAGACATGGAAAGTCTTTGAACAAATGCACGGGTCTAGGGAAAGCAAAAGCTATTTTGTTTAAAGTCAGCGTGTTGGCCTGATAATCTGTGTTGCTGCAGTTTCCTGGGCTGAATGTAGTCTAGAAAGTTAGAAGTGTATCAACCATAGAACTTAACCACTGTGAAACCCTGAATGGGGAATCGCCCCCAAGTATTGGTAATATGAATAAAAACTTTACATGTCTTCATGAGCAATGACTCTTATGGCTGAAAGTTGTAAAGAAAAACCCACACAATTAGAGCTTGTGAAAGTATTAAGTACAGCAGAATAGTGTGGCTCTTCCAAAGAATTCCTATGCTGTCTGCTTTACTGGGTGTAATACACATGTGTTGTGCAGCCTAATGCATGTGGCCTAATAATTCTTTCTCCGTGTGCATGGCTCTGTCATTAGAGATGTAACACATGGATAACATTGAAGCACTGAGTAGATGATTGCATTGCTGTTGCCCCACTTACACTGTGGGCTTCTTGTGGGCAATAGAATCTGATCATATCCATCTCTCTAGCTTTGGGCCTCGTCTCTCAATTCAGCAAATGAATGAACATGTGCATGAATGAATGGTTTGACATTACTGTGGCAAATACAGCAGTGCAAAGAAACAGGGAAATGTGGACTAAGTTCTATAGAAATTAAAAAATAATGTAAGTTGCTTTCAGTGGAAACAATAAGGCAAAGAAAAGACAAAGATGCTGATCTTCCCTGAGGGACCTCAGTGTGACAGAACGTGCTGGAGAGTCTACATGTATAATGCGCACACCCACTTGCTCACACCTACTGCAGTCGCTTGCTCACTGTCTCATAACTGGCAATGAGAACCCTAGATGCCAGCTGCCGTGGTCCTGCAGGGAAGTGGGAAGGAGTGTCCTTTCAACAGAATCTGGCATAATAGGTGCATTCTCCACTGGAAGCAAGGCAGAGTATGGATGGACAGGATGCCAGAGGTGAAAGCACTGAGGTGTGGTTGGGAAATGGTCAGCATTTCAATTTGGCTGACACCTGTGACATCCATAAAGGATTCCTGGAATATGAGACTGCACAGATCAAATAGGTGGAGACAGACGAGGAGTGCTTGAGTCCCATGTCGACAAATTGGTGCTTCCTTTCCTGCGCTGCAGGTATTACCAAGTCATCGGAGGTGGTCTTAAGCAAGAGACTGGTTCCAAGCAGGGCTTTATATAACTTAGGTAATAAACCATATGTGGAAGCTATATTTGAAGATATAATGACCAAAAGTTTTCTAAAACAGGTAGAAGAACTCAAGTGAAAAATCAATTAATGTAATTCCATATTAAAAGGATACAAGAGAAAATTATGTGATTATGTTAATACACATAATAGTTTTAAAAGGGCTAGTGATAAAATTCAGCACACAATCATGAATTTTTTAAAAACCTTGACAAACTAGGAGTAGAAAGGAATTTTCTTATTCTGATTAAGGATGTCTGCAAAGAAAAAAGCCTAATGCAAGTATCGTACTTAATAGTAAAATACTTAAAATGTTCCAACCCTCATCACTTCTCTTCCATGGAGTGCATAGCCAGTGTCGCAAGTCAAGAAAAACAAATCGGAAATATGAAGATCAGAAAAAAGAAAACTAACATTATATCATAGATTGCCACTGATATGCATACAAAATAACAGAAGAATCCATACAGAAGATATTAAAATTAGTGAGTAATTGAGTAAGGTTGCTATTGCAAAACCTCAATACAAATTCATTTTTATTTCTATAAACCAGCAGCAACCATTTAGGAAAAAAAAATTAAGTAGCATGATTTATAGTAATATCAAAATATTCAGATGTGACACATCTTAATAAAGATGTGAAAGACATATATGCGAAAAGATCCTAAAACAGTGTTGAGAGAAACTAAAGAAGTCATACTAAATAAACGGGGAAGTATGTGATGTCCACTGATTGGAAGACTCAAGATTGTAAACAGGAAAGTTTTCCCCAAGTCATTCTGTAGATTGAATATCTACAGTCCAATTCATAATTCTAGCAGATTTGTTCTGGAGGGGATAGAAATTGGCAATCATTCTAAAACTTGTATGGAAACGCACAAAAATAAGATACCCTTGAAAAACAAAGTTGGGCGGGATTTCATACTAACAGATAATCAGAACTAAAGTAATTAATACTGGTATTGGGGCAAGGACAGACAAATCAGAGGAAAACAAATTAAGGGAGTCCCCAGAAACAAACATGTACAGTTACTTTATGACAAAGATGGCTCTGCAGAGCTGTGGGGAAAGAACATCTTCCTCCGTGAAATTGTACTCATTGGATAGCACCAATATGACAAAAATTGAATTTTGGTCCCTGCCACATACATACATAAAAATAGATTCCAAATGGATTATAGACTAAAATATGAAATGCAAAACAAAGTTTCTAAAAGACAAAGTTCGTCATGATCTGGTGTTTCTTAAATAGACGTCAATATAAGCACAACTATGCGAAACAGATGGGTAAACTATGTTAAGATAAGGAACTTCTTTTTATCGGATCGTGCTATAAGAGAATGAAAATGGAAGCCAGAAAGTGGGAGAAAATAGCTTCAGTGTTATTATAAAGGACTTGTATCCATAGTGCTTACAGAGTTTCTACAGACTAGTAAGAAGAGCACCGTTGTGCTATACTTGAATGGCTTTGCAGAAAAGAGGATGTACACATGAAAAATAAAAGATGAAAAGTTTTTCAGGTTCATTAGTCATAAGGAAAGTCTTTAAATTAAAACCCACAGTATGGTATTACTCCACACCCACCAACTTGGCTAAAATTTAAAAGATTGATAATACCAACTGTTGATAGGGATATAACCCCCTGAAATGCTCAAGAATTGCTGTGGAAGTATGAATTGGTACCACACTTTGGGAAAGAGTTTGGCAATTTTCTCTATAGTATATGCTTCAGTAACCTCAAGCATGTATTTAGCAGAAATGGGGACCTATGTGTACCAATAAAAGGATGCAAGAAAGTCTACATAATGCCATTATTTGTAATGGCCAAAAACTTGAAACAAACCCCCAAATTCCCATTAGTAGTAAAACAAATAAATAAATATTTGGACTATTCATGCCATCAAAGACTATACAGCTATACAGCACTAAGTGTGCCGTGTCTTACATGCAGCAGCATGGTTGACTCTCACAGACATGGGCCACAGTGGCTGGCACAAAGAAAATATAATGGTTTAAAAATTGAAAAATGGGAAATACTGTGGTCTACACATCTGCCTAGCGTTTATCCTCAGTGGGGAGTGATGTTGGAAAAAAAGCATGAAGGGGTTTATTTCTTGATCTGGATAGGTATGTTTACTTTGTGAGAATTCCCTAAACTGTCATGTATAGATTTAAAACATGTAGCTTTGTAAGCAGGGTATACCTCATTGATAAAAGTTCACTAAGAATATCAAAGGCACCATGCAACCCTGAGCTGGATGCTGAGTGTGAAATAATCTGGCTGGGAGGAGTGGTGGGAGGGGAGTGGTGTAAAAGGCCCGTTGAGGAGGGGTTTGGCAGTGTGAAGCCAGCACGTCTCCAGGCTCAAGGGAGTGATTCCTAACTTGACATGATCATGGGCCTGTATTGGGGGCTTCATAAGTGTTAGTTTCTACTCCCACCTTGTTGTACTAATAACTATGAGTCATCAGGAAAGGGAGGGCTTGTGTTCAAAGCTCCTTTTTTAGTGCACAGTCCACGTTAGTGATAAAGGTGGGAACAGATCTTTTTCTTTCTTTGGTATTTTAACAGTGAACTTCCCCTTAAACAACAGGAAGAATTCCAGCCTTCTGTGCTGACAGGAGACAATCAGTGACGGCTTTCCCTGTGAATGTTAATATGGAGAGAGTCTCTGTACATTCAACCAGGGGCTCTGAGCTCCTTACATCTCTGCCTAGGGCCACACAGCCTCATAAGAAAGAGGTTGGAAGTAAGGGAAGGGGGGAGCACCTGCTGGTTGGCAGGAATTTGGGCTGCAGGTTGAAAGCAGATGGCAGGATGGGTGGAGGACCAGCTAGCTTGAGGGGACTGTGCCTGCTGAATGCATACCAGGTGCCGCCACACCGACACAGAACAGGAAGACCTGGCGAGTGGTCCTTGTCTTGTCTGGTTGCTGCCTCTGACCCCTGCTGAAGGTGGCCCAGGGAGTCACTGCTCTGAGAGACTCACAAGGAAACAGAACTCAGGTGGGGACCCATGCTGGCTTTGCCTGGAGGTGCTGTGAGATGATGGATTAATTGTTATTTCAAAAATCATTTTAAAATGCTTACCTTTGGAATACAGCATTTAGAAGGAGAAATAGCAGATGAAGAGTAGAAAATAATTTAGAAATCTAGCATATATCCAACAGAATGTGTACTTGTGTATACCGAAAAACCTGTACAATACGTGTAGCACTATTCCGACAGCCTAATGGTTAAGAAAGCATCATTTCTGGAGTCACACTCTGTGCCATCACACTCTCCCTTTGTGATCATGGGCCAGTTACTTAAAGTGCTAAATCTAAGTTTTAATTTCCAAAATGGGTATCACAATAGCAGTTGGGAGGATTACATAAGTTAATTAACCTACAGCACTTGGAGTAGTACCTGGCATGGGTAAGTATTACTCAAGTATTTAGTTGTGATCATAAAGGCGATGACAATGATAATGATGATAAAAAGAGCAAAAGCATTTCTGTGGCAGGACCCAGAGTCAGTGGCCACAGCAGTGGACAAGATCCCTCTGATTGTGAGGTCAGGGGAAAGAGGGCCTCAGTAAAGAAACCTTGTTGGCCCTAAACGGTGGGTATTATTTCCTCCTACTAGAATTCTTGTTTAGGCTTCTGCAGAAGACATTGTTATTAGTCTGTCCCTGCCGCATCCTTGGCTCTGCAGAGACCATAAGCTCTTTGAGGACAGTGATTATGTTTTTCTAAGTATTATTTTCCCTGAGGTGCTAGGCATAGCGCTCTATGTGGAGTCATGTTCAGTAAATGTTTATTGAGTCCTACGAGAGAATGTTCATCAGGCCCAAACGTGTAATGGGACTATTCTCTCAAAACAAGATTGCATTTTCACACTTTTAGTTTCAAATCATAGTTTCCCTTTTACAGGTGAGATATCAGAGGCTCACAGAACTCAGCTCATGTGCCTGAGGCATTGGGAGCAAGGGCTGGTATCCGATAATGTCTCCCTCTAAGCCAGTGCCCATTCTAGCAGGCTCCCTTCACAAGGACAGACACAGAGAGGGGAGCAAAGCCTGAGTGAGGCCACTGTCCCGAGGAGGTGGGCAGGGGTCAGGGCAGGTATTGAGGCAGAAGGGACTCTTGATCTCTGCTGAAGCAGAGATGCCCTTTCAGCCAGAGGGGCCGGAACCTGTCATGCACTCCCCGTGGGGTTTTCTGTAATTCATTTTTGCCCTCAACCTCCACACCACTTATTTGCCTCAGCTGTTGTTCTCTTTGAGGCTGTTTCGGCCGTGTGTCATTCATTGTGTTACCACTCTGGGCCCTTTATCTCACACAGGGTTTTGTTTTGTTTTGTTTTTTCTGTCCAACTGTTCTGCGTGTCCTTTAATCCTCTGAGCTCTCTGGTGTGACTCTAATCCGGTGGGGGGGTCACTTTACACTCCCACTCCCAGTCTCCCAGGAATGGCAGTGGCAGGGGAGGGAGTAGAATTAAGATCCAGCTTTGGGAATATTTTTGTTTTCTTTGGTCTCCTTATTGTTTGAAGCTTGGAGCAGGAGTAGATGAAAGCGTCTAGGTATGATAGAGCCCCGTGACCCTCCCCAAGGGAAACCCTAGCCTGATAGAAACTTGGCCTGGTTTTGGCTCTTAGAGTGACTGCCAAGCTTTGAAGAATCTGTCAATGTTCAACTAACCCCAACAAAACTTCTGGAAGTTTTTAATAGAACTGAAACTCATATTAAGGGAGGCGGTGCTGAGCATGGCATCAGAGGTTGGAATCAGAGGAGCGCTAACCTGCTAATTAAGATCTTTTTTCCTGAAATTTAAGACCTTATCCCTTAGTTTGAATGTCCCCTGTCCCTCCTTTTTTAGGTTTTCCTGAAGCATCTCACTGGTTCATTCTGTGTCTTAGAGAGGATCATTTGGGCTTCTGGTTCCTTTCTCCACCTTCAAGGAACCTTCAGCTCATTTAATAAATGAAAATATTCATCTAGGGCAACTGAGTTCTGCTTTCCCCAGGAAAAACTGGACCCTAGCATTTATTTAGCAGTTCCTCTATCCCAGGCACAAGGCTTCTGGCCTTACACATGGTGTGGACAGCTGCTCTGGAGCTGAGAGGAATTCCTGGGGCACTGGGCTTACAGAATGGAGAGAAGGAGAGAAACCTCTACCCGTCTGAAGTTCTTAGCTAAGGACCTTCTAACAAAACATACACTAGAGAAAAGCATACACGTGTATTTAATGTTTTATGTGACTTGGGAGGCTTCACAGAACAATGAAGACCTGCAGTGATTCTATGTTCAGTTTGATGAAAAGTGGTCAGACACAGAGAGATAAGATAGGCCAAAGGGGCAGGCCCTGGTGGGGATCAACTTGGGGACATGAAGAAGTCCTGTTTGTTCAGACTCATCGCTGTGGTCCTTCATCTGCAGAGATAAGGGGTTCCTTTCCTTCTAGTCTAGAGAGGGCCCCTGTCACAGGAGGGTCATGTGACCTGCTTCAGGGAAATGTTAGAAAAATGCTTCCTCGGTTTAATGACTTTCTTTAGGGAAGAAGGGTGAGGGGAAGGTGAGAGTGACCCTCCTGCTTCTGTAGTTTTCTCAGATATTTTCAACTTAACATAGTCCATATGCTAACATGTCTTATTTCGGGGGGTAGCATGTCCTGAACTCCATCAAGTGCTAACACTAGAAATAGTGACCCTATAAAGCAGACACCATCATTCTCACCTGCCAGCTGAGAAAACTGAGGCTGGAAGAAGCAAGTTGGCTTATCAAAGGTTGCGGAGCAGGCTTCTGATGGAGCTGGGAATCTGGTGCAGAGCTAGCTGGCCTCAGACCCAGGGATTTATGCCCTCCAACAGAGATGGAGCCTGGTGACCTTGCATCATCTGGACATTGCTCTCTCTGTACATTTGCATCACTGTCCCTTTTGTTTAAAGGTGCATTGAAGTGCCTGTCCTCCTGCGTCCCTTCCCCAGTGACTGGCTGCACTTGCCTCACTGGCTATAGGTGACCCCTGACCATCCAGGATAGGCCGGACCTTGGGTCTCAATGGCTGTAGGAGCCCTCTGACCATCCAGGACAGGACAGGCCTGGGGTCCCACTGGCTGTAGGTGCCCCCTGACCATCCAGGCCAGGCCGGGCCTGGGGTCCCACTGGCTTCAGGTGCCCCCTGACCATCCAGGACAGGCCGGGTCTGGTGTCCCACACCTCCATTAGTCTGGTTCAGGTCTAGTCACTGTTGGTTCCTACTGTCTTATAAATATCTACCTGTGTGTCTCCCCATCCTACTAGACTAAAAGGAAACAACATTCACCTTTGCATTTTTAGCACCTAACAACATAGGGCCTGGCTTATAGTTGGAAATTAATAAATGGCTGCTGATATAAAATATTAGAATGCAACCGTGTGACTCAGAGTCACAGTTTTAGATTTATTCAAATTAAGAATTTACTCCATGAGATACTTTTGTGGTACTTAGGCCAGTTCTCTTAATTTTGTGTTTTATTTTTTCCACAAAGTAAATTTTGTGAGTTAACTTGGCTGTTTGGCTTGGATTTCAGCCTGACACTTTAGCATGCCATGTCTGCAAGGGAAAACAGTCTTTTTATGAAGTCATAGTTGACAATGTTTAAGCAGTCCAGAGGCTGTGCTGGGGGTAGGAAGGAAAGAATTTCTGAAATCAGGTGTTTTCTTTGTCTTCATCGTGGATTTTGTTAGTATTCTCATATTTCCAAGTTATTACATGTTAGCCTGCCTTTGAGATCTGATCTTTCTGGGTAGGAACGAGGAACAGAGGAGTGAGACCCCAGGTGTCTGAGAGTCTGTTCTGTTCTTTGGCCCTGCCCCCAGGCTCTTACACTGGGTTCTGATTGGTGCATGTCATGGAAGAGTGTGGCCTGAAGGCAGAGGAGTGAGCTCTGTCGTAGGTTGAGATGCTGTGTGAACGGCACAATGTATAATTAGGGCTTTTAGGAATATCCAGCTTTAAGGTTATGCTCAATAATGTTTAAAATGCAAACTTGCATCTTGCCTCCTGCCTGGTGCCTCATTTTCTTTGTTCCCCTGGGCTCCTCATGTTCTCTCATTGGCTCTACACTCAAGGAT